>OMKZ01026890.1:0-18725 GCA_900302535.1 Neoniphon sammara
CTTCTCCTAAATGACTTCCCTGCTCCCCTCCCTTCATGCCCTCTGACTTTGGATTCCCCCTCCTCCACTCTCCTCCTCTACTCTCGCTCTCTCTCTCTCTCTTTCTTCATAAGTAGCCCATTGACTGGCTAATGTGTTCAGCAGCTCTAGATGCGCAGCCAGGGGTCCAGTGCAAGAGTATCATATCACAGTATGACAGGTCACTGCTACCTACAAATAATACAAATGGGGCTCATATAGTGCCTTTGTCGAATTCTCTAGATGTGTGTTGGCAAGGTTTTTTGTATTGTAGCTGGATCTGCGCGATCCAACTCAAATGTTGCTTTTTAACTCATGCGTAGATGGTCCTATTCCTTATATAGCAGTCAGTTTGTATGACTCCTTAGACGTGTTTCCCAGCTGCTGGCAGGAGTTTGGTGTGTTGAAGCATCATCCAGCAAAATGTTAATACTGTACGCATTCCAGAGAGCAATGTAAAGGTTTCTCAGCTGTTTTGAGACATTTGAGCACCTAAAACATTGTACTTCCAGGAGTCTAAGTTGTGTTGGGAAAAGTGTCTGTTAAATGGCAAGGGCAGTTTGGCAAACGCCAATACCGATAGCCCAGTATCAATAATGGCTAAAATGGAATATCGGTATCAGCGATTCTACCCAAAACTAATGTCCAGTACCAAAAGCCCTGAGTAACAGAAATAACAACAAACTGTCTTGAAATTCTCAATTATTGGCACACAGAAGCTCGTATTTTCCAAATGGTGGGAAAAAAGGATTTTATATCTATAATTTTGTCCAATGACCCCAAATGAATTGTCCAAGCCTACACTATTCAGCGAAAGTAATGGATATTTTATAGTTTTCAGTATTTATTTTCTCCTAAGCATTAACTGTTAACTTGTAAAAAGGATACAAACTATAAAAAGGAATTCACAATGTTTTTTTTTTCTTTCAGGTATTTAATCTATGAATGATGAGGTGATAACAACAGTAAAGGGTCATTAAACACTGCAAATAATTTTTCCATAGAATTTTGCTCCTTTTTGATCACAGGCAAAAATTAGCAGTAAACACTGCTAGGATTTGTCTTTCTGACCACCCACCACACTCTCAATTACTGATGATGGGACACTCTTCTCTAATGCAGCAGTATAATCTGATACAGGCTGATAAAATGGGTGGATTAGTGCAGCTTTAACCATCACAAAATTTCATTTATATGTCCAAATCATCACAGTTGTAATGCAATAAAGAGAACATTCAAGCAATTACCATTAAACAGATCCTCTCAGTGTTGTCCTTTGAGCTGCAGTTTTCATCACTCCTCACAGATTTCCTACAAATAAGCACAGGAAACACTGTAAATCACCTTGCAAAAACAAACACCACCACAAAAAAGTGCTTTAGGTCACATTTGCAGCAGAGCTCTGGTTCAGACTGGATGAGGACAGAGGATGCTGTGTCTCTCGTGCAGTGTTTTACAGTGTGTGAAGTGTGTGTGTCACGCCTGTTCTGAAAGCCATGATAACAGCAGCTGGTTTCCCCTGGAGCCTGTGCAGGGCGTCTTTGGTCTCTCAGCCAAGTCGTAGAAGTGGAGCAGGGTGGGGTCGGAGGTGGGGTGGCGTGGGTTAGGTGCTTGGCTTACCAGCAGCTTGGCAATGTTGAGGAGCTGGAGGCAGCAGACAGCACCCTACACACACACGTGCAAACACACACACGCGCACAAGCATGCTGAATCAGCTTTCCAGCCTACAACAGGCCTAATGATTTCCATATGGTCACGTTTCTCTGAAACACTCACAAACACACCTACACACACACATGCACTCTCTCTCTCTCTCTCTCTCTCTCTCTCTCTCTCTCTTACACACATGCACACACATGCACTCACACACGCGCACACTTGCACACATGACCCAGTTGCCCTGGTAGAGCCCAGCACTGTTTTCAGTCAGAGAGCCTGTTTATATGACATCTGTGTTTGTGTTGTGCAATCTCCTAAACAATCACTATGACTTTGCTTTGGAAAGGCAAAGTTTGGTCATAATAGCACACAACCACCAACTTAGTGCACAGCAAATAGAGCTGCACTGGATTCAGCTTTGATGGGGGTAGTAGAGCAAAAGAGGAAGGATGGGAGAAATGTGAGTAGCATTCATGGGCCGGATTCAAACATGTCATCACAGGTAACATGGCAGCCCACTGAGCTCACTCCCATATTCATTTCTGACAAACACCCAGTGCCAAAACACAGCAGCTCACCCATACAGGGCAGCAAGAAAATAATCTCTTAAGTTTTGGGGGGCATTCGCCCTGCTGAAGTGTCTTTGAAGAACTGATGTGGCTCTGGTCCAGGACGTTTGTTGCAGCAGCTAGTATATCAGCCTAGCCCAGCCTGCCAAAGACGATGTAAAATGTCACTGTCAAACTGTATTTTAGTGACTGGATTTAATACAGCTGCACTGTGTTTTAGGCCTGAAAGACCTCCCTACAGTGGCAAATGTCTCTCTTCTCAGAGTTTTGTTGCAAAAGCAAACCTTAAGGTGTTTGATTTGCATTAACATGCTTTTTAAACAAAACCTTGAACAAAACTTTCATGACACCAAGACCAACTTTACATTGGTTGAGTAACTAAACTATATTAAAGTCAGTCACTAGGTGAAAAAATCAAATCAGATTTTATTTATATAACATATTTCATATGAATGTAAACTCAATGTGCTTCACATTAAAAATGAAAGTAACAAAGTGGAATATGGAGTCATGTATACAAAGACACACTCTCTCTTATACACACACACTCAAGCCCTTAACCAAATGCCTCATTGGTTTATGTATGCATGAAACGTGCAACTATGCATCATAACTGTGAGAGTAGTAGGACAAATTGTGTGTCTGTATGTTGGTACCAAGCAGGAGCATGTATAGATCAAACAGTAGTGGACCAAGAACTGACCCTTGAGGGACCCCGCAGTAAATGTTGACACCGTCACGAAAGGACATGAAATTACCCAGAGATACAGAAAATGTCCTATTTTTATGTAGGAGGAAAACCAGTTGAGAACAAGACCAGACAGGTCAATGCTGTTTTCAAGTCTGTTGATTTAAATTTCATGGTCAACAGTATCGGTAGCAGCACTCAGATTCAACAATAATAAAACGGAGTCTATTTGTAATATTAGCTAGAAACAGTGCAAACAGTGAATCAATATTGAGATTAAATGTGTAAAGTCATACGTAGTGACAAAACTTGTGCTTTAAAAAAGTTACTCTGGTAGGCAGCATTGCCCATCTACTGTCCATGGCCTCAGTTTCTTATTTGTGTCAGTGCTGTGGTAACAGAACAGAAATGACCCACAGGCTGGTCTGTCTTTCCTGTATGTTTTCAGCATATGCCTTGAATACTGACTGCTGGCCTTGATGTAAAAGCAGGCTGGCATTTGTCTGTGCCGACGGTGTGTTTGTGTAGGAAGGGAACCAGTCCCATTGTGTTTAAAAGGAAGCTGTAAATACCTAGGAGTCTAAGAGAATATAGGTCAGGAAAGACCAAGAAGGCCTGGGGAAAAGGGGCGAGACTGACACGTGCCTGCCACATCCGATACTGTGGTGGTGGATGGGGATGTGACTGGACTGCTGCAATGTGAATAGACAATGTGAGTAGAATAGATATCTCTGGAGAAGGAAGTCGATATACTTAAAACTGTATACATTTTTACATGCTAAACCACTGGCTCCGAAGAATAAAAACATCCCAATGGCTACAAAATGGGGGCTACATTCATTACTATTCATTATATCAGAATAGGTGTCATGATTCTGGTTTGTGGATAGTTTGATTTATTTCATGGACTCTTGTGTGTCATTTTTTGGTTTTCTGTTCCTGCTCTGTGTGTCCCTCCTGTTTCCCTGTAGCCTTTTCCAGCCTGTGTTGTTCCCCTGCACACCTGCCCTGTGTTAGTCTCGTCAGCCCTGCCCTTGTGTTGTTGCCCGTCACACCCTCGTTGTCTCCCTTGTCAATCAATCCTCATGTTTCTCTCCTTTTCCTAGTACCCCGCCCACTCCAGGTGTGTCTTGTTCTGGTAATTAGGTCTGTGTGTATATATATCTCTGTGTTTCCTTTGTTCTTAGTCAGTTTGTCAGTCAATGTTCCTGTGTTGTAAGCTTGGTTCTTTTGCTCCTTGTGTTCTGCCTGAGTCTGGGATTAAATTATTTTCTTCAGCTCTTGTGCCTCTCTTAATGGTCATAACGCCATTTTGACACTGGGTGTTGCTGAGTGAAGTCAGCTACTGAACTGACTTCTTCTTGTAGCTGTAGCCAGCTTGCTAACATTAGCCTACAGCACACACAGCAAGGCTTCATTAAGTGCATTAATTTGGAACAAACAGGTACGGTGAGGAGGTCACACTTGACAACAATCTTGACAACGGTCCATTATTCAGAAATAACTGGCTGCCGAATGCCTTAATTGACCCATGAGAATCAAGCATTCAACATAGCCGTGTAATAATACAAGCAGTCTTATTTTTATTTTTATTCTCATTCTTATTCTTATTCATTACTGATTGCGAGCTTTTGGTATTGTCCACATTAATGTACATATTTTAGAGAACTTCTACCATGTAGACGGCTGAGTTGTTTATATCCTTAAATATCGACACAACTGTAAGAATACTGCACTTCCCTAAGCTTCTTATCAAAAAAGACTGTTAAATGAAGGGATCTGGAAATATTTTAAGCCACTACTGTTTCAGTTTTATATGTGTTGGCATTACATTTTGTTGCAGAGAAATGTGAGCCAGAACTAACTGGTTTACTGGCTGGAATTCTCTTTGTTGCCAAGTAACAATATCAAGCATTCTATCAGGAAGTGGGAAGTAGAGTTTAACTATTGAATCCTTATTGGTTTCAGTGACCAGACTCTTTGTCGGTAAGTCACTTTGTAGATAAATCCCAGGATGCTGAAGGCCCCAGAGGGTGATATGTCCATATGTCAGCCCTAATGGAGCGGACAGCCTGTAAACAAAATTGCAGTGTTTATTGTTGTTGGGTTAAAGGCCAGCGTTGCTATGGTGACAGGACATGAGGTCATCGTTCTGGCTCTCTGGCCAAAGGTTTAGGAATGACCCAGGTGAATCTGGAAATACAGATAAACAGACACTCACATGTAGGGATAAACATGCATAGACACACACACACACACAAAGTTCATATGCACGGTACCACATTTTCATGGTGACACACACTCACACACATGGATGCAATGCTACTCAAAGCATGCTCACACAGTAAAAAAAGCAGTATATGAACATACAATTCATTGTAGATCAGTCACTCTTTCAAACATGCGCACACACACACTCACACGCACACACACACACACACTTCTCACTGACACCTGGTCAAAACATTCAAATTTTTTCACACTCTTCCCTCTCCTAACCTGCACTCTACACATCCCTGAGGCCTTGTTAGGGCGATAATCACCCCTGATTTCCGAGAATAATTTCCTGCACTGTGTGGGAGCAATTTGTGACTGTGTGTGTATGCATTTGCACATTTTTGTGCACATGTGCATGTGTATATGTGTGTGTGTCCCTTCTACCAGGCTGTCAGAGAGCTAATGGAAGCTGCAGGTCAGAGCAGAAACAGGAGGCAGGAGGCCGGTAGTGATATTCAATATCTGTACAGCTCTCTACTGTGTTTTATCTGCAGCAGACCATGCTACAGCATAGTGAGGCTGAAGCAATATTTGTGTTTCTTTTAGTATGAAATAGCCTTCCTCTGCTTACTGTTGTTTTTAAACCTTATATTTCTATATTATATTTATTGAAGACATATAAATATCTTAAATGAACTGTTCATCCAAAATACAAAAAAGATATTTCCTCACTGGTGCAATCTATCCATTCGAGTAGTTTTTCTGTGATCTGACAAGGTTTCCAGTGGTTTCCAGTCTGTCGCGATCTTACACCCCCAGTGAGTACAAATTAGAGGTAGATAAATACAGTTTGCCAGTGTACTTCGGCAGGAAATAGTTCCCAGCGAAACTCTTCACCCCGCAGGGCTGTGGATTACGCTGGGTATCCATGTCATTGTTTTTGGAAAGAACCGTTATTAAGTTTTTCAGATGTAAATTTTTGTCGGTTTGAGCTCCATACACAAATACCCATCCAACCCCATTGTGTTGGGGTGGTGGGAGACAGGGAAGACGGTAGCAGGCTGGGATATGAGGGGAAATACCTTTTCTTGTATTTTTGGTGAACTGTTCCTTTAAAGAAGCAGGGTAATTTTTTCACTTCTGTTGTCTGGACTCTGCTGTTTTAACCCTCATAGTCCTTATTATTGGCCACTTGTGGCGTTTGTGATACAGGAATTTAAGCCTCAAAAGTTTGTTGTTTGACTTGTCTCAAGCCTGTGGTGATATTCTATCTCAACGGCCCTGTGTGACTGAAACTGACTGGCGGAAATATAACTGACAATTTTGAATGTTTGTACCATCAATCATCACAACCCACCGACACTGGACAAGCCGATAATGGATGTGTTGAGACCAAAGCGATTTCTATCTCAGAGTTATAGATGGATAGCGCTGGTCCAGGGTTTTAGGTGACCACAGAATATTTAAACACTGCATGTAAATTTTCCATTAGGAAATCCTCACTGCTGAGTCTGCTGCTCTCTCTCTCTCTCACTCACACTTGTGTTGCTCACAGTGCCAGGCTCAGTATTTGACTTGTACTCAGGTAGTCACTGCAAGTACATATTGCACTGTGCATCATATGCATTGCATAGTATGTAACAACAAAGTCTAGTCATTATAAATATGAGCAGTATTCAATATAAAAGGCTGTTTTTTTTTAAGTTGCATTCGGCACTTTGACCAAATGGCAGTCAGAGATTTCATTTGGACTCTGACAGGGAGGTGCAGTAGGTACAAATTTTACTTTGTTTCATGTGTAATACATTTGCATAATTTACACACATCTTGATGCTAAACCGTTCACTTTGTCAAAGCTTTTTCAACATTTGTCATATTTTGCACATATTTTACCAGCTAGGTTACTATAGCAGCTGCTGCAGTTTTCAAATGCTTCTACCTACCCATCTGTATTTTTGCAGCCTGGAGCTGATATAGGAAATAATATCCAGTCATTTCCCCACATCCATTCTGCAGTTATGTAAATAAGTACTGGTAAGGAAATAAGAAACCACTTGTCAAAGCCTAGCTAATGCTAGCTAGCTGTAGTTAGCCACAGATAAATAATTTGGGGTGCTGCTAATAAATTAGCTATACAGAGCTAGCATTGTAATCTCCTGCCATGGTTTTGTTTCCAACAGGAGCGCATTTTCATGAACACCGTGTTGTGACAGCTTCCAGTTTTGCGTCATACTGGCTTGAGAGACTACAGTGTGCTGCCTATGGATTCCTTGTCCAAGTTTCTATTTTACTGTTTTTGGTGTTTTTATCAATTATATGAGTTTTCTTTTATTGTTTTTATTTATGTTTCTTTTATTGCTTGTTTGCTGTTTTTTAGGGTTTTGTTTTGTTTTTTTATTGTTGTTGGTGCCCTTGCTGCAACCCAAATTTCCCCTCGGGGACCATAAAGATCTGAGCTGAGCTGAACAGAACAAATGGACAAGCTCAAATCTAGGGCATCTCGGTTGCTTTTGCAGCCCCACTTTGCAATTTAGGCTGTTAAGATGGGTGTATTTTACATAAAAATATTGCTCAGTCCAGTGTGAAACAATTGGCTTGTACCGTTAATGGGTAGCAGTCCTTTTTCTGGTAGGTCCCTCATAATAAGAGCTCTTGTTTTGTTTTAATAAGCCCTCGGTTTTACTCGACTTAGGGTCTCCAAATGACAACAGCCCTAGCATAGTAATACTTTTAAATTTTTATTATTTTAATAAGACTTGTTAACAGAGTGAAACTGGGTCGCTTAGTTTGGGTTCCAGTTTTAGTCCCAAATTTCTCACAACCCACTGCTATTAAGCAGTAGTTTTCTCTCTGTATTTCCAACAACAGCACAAGATTGAAGCCTCACAGTTTTATGCAGCTTTTATCTTCACTCACTGGTTTAAGTAAAATGCCTGAAAACAATGGTAGGGGGGCTTAGTGGTCTCCTAAACATCACAGGTTGTTGTCCTGCCGAAGTGTCTTTGCACAAGACCCTCAACTTCTACATGTATAAACTCCTCTACACTCAAAATCACTTGTGGAAGGTGGTGATACCAAAATATTGTCTACTGTATGCTTTTTTCCCTCAGTAAAATTCTTCCAGTGTGTTAAAGAAAACACATGGGATTTCTTTGCACGCTCCATGTCTTCAACCACATCCTTCCTCGCTTCTTTCCTTTTGTTATTGAATTCTCTTCCTATGACATCTTTTAAACTGACATACTTTTGTTTTCATACCTTTTTCAAGATTGTTTAGCCTTCCCTGTCATGACTACCGTGTCATGGCTACTTTTTATGGTTTTCTTATCTTTTCATTCTGTTTTTATGACCTTTTGAAAATACGGCATTTGTCTGAACCTTGCCCGTTGCTGTAGAGTGTTTTGGAAACTTGGGATGGAATAGAATTGATATAGAGAGTCTGATTTTTATTGATGTCACCGTAAGTTCACCCATCTGTCTCCCTCAGACTTTATCCTGCTCTCACTGAATTAAATCTCCAGGTGCAACTGTCTTTATTTCTCTGCCTGACTTTATCTCAGTATTTTACCCCCCGCTATCTCTCTCCCTACCTTTCTCTTACCCACTAAATACAGATCTCCATGTCTCTCTTACAGCCAATTCTTCTCTTTCGCTCTCTCTCGGTTTCTCTCTCTCTGACCCACTAAAATGAGACCCCATCATGTTTTTCCCATCATGCTCTCCTCCCACCCTGTGGTGAGTCGGTGAACCCCCGGCCGGAGGTATAAAGGACATGATTTACAAGGCCTCTCCACAACAAAAAAAAAAGAAAAAAGCATTAAATGAGAGATCAGTTTTCCAGCATGGTAGTCTTGTCCTTTTGCACAGGTTTTGGTGTTCAAAGTTTCGTATTGATATATGGTTCTCTGGCAATGACACGGTGTGGTCCAATTTTGTTAGGTTGCAAAGGTGCCAAAATCCATTTCCACAGGAGGTGAAACAGTGATAAAGCAGGTGTAGGTTTTCTCCATGTGTGTACTGTTGACAGGTCTGGTTGGATCAGGAGTGCGAGGAGGAGGTGTGAGACAGAAAGGCTCGAGGCTGCAGTGTTCACACATTGTAATTCCATAATGGGCTGGAAGAGATCATGGCACTCAAAGTCACAGTGAAACTAAAGTGTGTGCAGTTCAGCATACCATTATATACATAAATAGCAAAAAAAAAAAAAAATCAAAATTCCTACAACATATTTTTTTATATCACAATACTTTTACTTCCTAAAACGGCATCATTTTAGTGGTTATGATGTGTACAAGTAGCACTTAAACTTGGCATAGCAGTAGGCATATATAAGTATTCCAATTAATAGTACTATCACATTTTTTTTTCAGCAGTCCTCACCTTCGCCCCTCTCGTAGGAAACCTCAAACTGCTCAACTTAAGTGGTGATATGTAAGTTGCAGCGAATGTACCCGGTCATATCACCATTTTTATTTTACCATTTTTACTTAGTTGGCTTTGGAGTTTAAATGTGAGCTGGACCAAGTCTTGGACCATGCTGCTTGAGCTGTATGAAGTAACTTTGCATCATATTTTCAAGAAAACTCTAAAAAATGCATTGAGATCAGTTGATTTGGACAGGGTTTGTATTGGCTACCTTCCTGTGTGTTGTATGGACAAAGATACCTAACCTGATTCAACCAGCACAAGGATGGGAAATATTTTTATTTTAGAGTGCAATGTTCCTTTAAAACATTACATTTTTGAAACCATTTAAGGTTTATACTCACATATAGACTAATCCAGGAGTGATTCCACCAGTTGAAACCACTCTTTAGTTATTTGTAAATTGTGTTTGAAGCCCAGTGAATTTACTCAGTGGACTTTTCCTCCAAAACCGCCACCTAACCACTAATAACATCCCTAATTTCCTATAGGCTTCAGCTGTTGACCATGTAGCTGCTCCACTTGAACACTTGGGAGTAAAATGCCTTGCTCAAGGGCTCCAAAGTAAGTACTGAATGAGTGGACACAGAGACTTTGTTCACTTTCATTTCCCAGCCAGTCCAGGTTTATTTGGCAGGCCTCCTTTCACGAGGCTCATGTTCAAACCTCCAGGCTACTGGCTTAATCGTATTTATAAAACCAATGATATTTAAGGTATCACTTTAACCTGTAATTGATTCTTTACTGTTATTTGAGGAAACACGAGTGGTTTGGTGTTGCAGTTAGAGTCTCTGTGTAAAGCCGCATGGATCCTCTGTGGTCCAGTCAGGTAGAGTTATGCTTGGTGATAATGGCTCTGCTCTTTAGACTTCACACTGCATTAAGGTGAAGATACACACACACATACATTCTCTCACTTTCTATCACACCCTCACATCTCACCTCCCATGTGATTTAATTTCCTGCACCCAGTCTGGATTTATTACTATAACCTGTCGTTCATGCATGCTGTTGTTGCTATAAATACTAACACTAAATACTGGAAAAGCTGTTTTGTGATCCTGCACATTTTCGAGCCCTTTACCTGTGTTAAAATACTGTCATCTGTTGCCAGTAATTTACATTCTAGGCACTGAGCTCACACTCTAGTGATGTACAATCAGCAAACAGCAGTTCACAGTCAGAAAGTCAGTTCAAGCACATGTTGCAGGATAAAACTTTTTTTCCAATCTTTCAGGTACAAGTTGGTCTCTGTGACTGCTGGACCACCCTGCTGCCTCACAGACAGAAGCACATCAGTCCCAGGAAACAATAAATAACAGCGCCCAGACAAGTTGTTTGGTGCCTCAGCCAAACGCTGCCAGACAGTGACAGGACAGTAACTTTCTCCATTGGATCCCCACTTCAAAGTTTCAGTAAAATACCCATAAATAATGGTTATTTAAGTATAAATAAGTGTAATTAGGTCTAAAAGTTGTTTTGACATGATGTCAAGTATATGGACTTCAGTTTCTCCATTTATTTCCCAGATTGATTAGGAGTTGTCCCCCATGGATATGTTCAGTTTTGTTAAACAAGACATTGGGATAGGTGACATCTGATTGCTTTTTAATTGAATCACTTAATCTTTCCTACAGCGGACATTCAGGACAGCTACGGATGCAGAGCTAGATGGTCTGTATTTGCAGCTGTTGGACTGAGGCCAAGACTTTAGATTCAAAAGCCATGCGAAAAGATGTGATCATCACTGCTGTCAAAGAAAGCAACAACGGCAGTCTGTTATTGCATTTTGATTATTTTTTCTTACATGACCTGAAAGTTTACATTGTCATTTATGTGTTGGAGAGATTTATAAACCATTTAAACCTGTAAAAAACACAATCAATCAATCAATTTACACAACTATGTTTTTCAAATATAAGGCTTTCGTCTGACAACAGCAACATGCCTTTCATCAAAACAAATCTTGTTTACCTATCTCCAAATGTCAAAAACCCTGATAAATGATCAAAAACAAAGCTAAAGTCTATGTAATATGCATGATAAATATTTGTTAAGATGATTATGCTTGTAAATTTGACATGAGTGTGACTGATGATGTCCTTGTTTAATTAATGTGGTTAATCTCCTCTGTAGCTGATAGGCTTTTGTTCATCTACAGCTCTGCAAGTACAAGAAGAGTAATCAGATTACAAAAGGATCCTAGTCTCATTGAAATAGACTTTTTGTGATGTGATTATGCAATTCAACTATTCAAGTTTTACATAATTTTGATAGTACTGTGATTTGGTCTGTAAAACCATTAAAAACAATGACTGCCATAAATTAAGATCAAATCAGATAAGAAAAGTGCAACTCGCTGTGATTTTTGTTCTCCTGCAGTCTAAATGTAATCTAAGGACAGTGGATTGCTCTGTGGTTTCTGTAAGTTGACTGTGGTAAAACGATCAGGGTTTGCATGTGCACAGGGGTCTTGGCTGGAGTCGAACTTCATATAATGATTAAATGCTGGTAAGAGGATTGAGGCCTAATTACTAACATCAAGGCCAGGATGAAAGCTTCCTCTGTTCAGGACAAAGCTATGTTACAGACGCTTACAGTGCTGAGCAGGAAAAACTAATGGGTTACACACTCAGAGATTTTCATCAATGCCATATTTATTTATTTTTTTTGTGTATCAATACACTGATGTGCATCACTGTTAGCTTGTGGTGGTGTTAAATGGTGAGAATAATAACTTTTTTCATGCTTACAGGCAAAACACGTAGCTGATAGCATATTAATAAGTTAACCGTGCTTCATAGTATAGTATCTATATCCACACATCTGGATCCAGCTGTGGTTGAACTTTGCATGTCCACAGTTTTCAATTAGCGTGTGCTTTAGTCCACTGGCAACACACTCTCAATAAAGTTTGTGAAATGATCACAAACACACCGATTACATGCTGTGGACACTAGTGTAAAGATTATGTTCCTCCACCATGCAAGAGTTAAGTGATAGTAGCTCCAACTGGACAACTGGACTGGACCAACTGGATTTTTATATGTTGGTCATGGGAAGAGGGTAGCCTACCATCATGCTGAGGCAAGAGAAATAAAGGTTAAAGGTAGGCAGCTTAATTTGGTTAATTCCTTCATGTAATGCTTTCTTGGTGATAAAACTTAGTAATTTCTCCCACGTTTCGGCATGTAGGACATTATTTGCATTTTAAGGCATCGATTTTATGTCGCAAAATTTCATGAGACCAGGCTGCCCTCTAAACCTCCGCAGGGTCTCTTCAGCCTGCCAACTAACAGAGTCATGAAAGTTGTGAAATACTGAAATATGCAGTATTGTTGGATTCAAACATATTTAATATTCAAAGCATTAGTGTCAGAACTTTATAAAGATCCATTGCTGTCTAATTTCCAGGAAAAATGAATTAAAAAATAAATCCACAAATCTGTAACCACATTACATAATGCATTACTGTACTCAGTATAGCAACAACTTAGTGCGTAAGTGTGTTGGATCACTCTATTTTTCCACTTATACTATGGATGGGAAGTTGTTATCATGTCATGTTCTTGCGCGCCTGCATTGAAAAACCATCAGCGGTTATAAATAAAAGCTTAAACAGGATTTAGCTTGTACTTAATGATGGAATACTAGCAAGAGAGTTGAGGCTTAGTTGTCAACGTAAAGGACAACGTTTTGACTGCAACAAGCTGAGGTCAGGGTCGTTATTTGGGGGTGGCTCTGTTACATAACTCTAATCTCTGTAATAACATAACTGGAAAAGTAGAGAGAGAGTTTTTTTTTTTTTCCCCCAAATCCAGGAAGGGGAATTGAATTGACACTCCCGCTCAGCAACTAAGGTCAAGTTGCCCTTCAGTAAGGCGCTTATCCTGCAACATGGCAATATGTATATGAACAAGTAGTTTATTTTGACAACTTTTTAAGAAATGCAGTTGAACTTGTAATATGCAAAGAAGCGCCAAGCATGACACAGTAAGGTTAAAAACGTATTTCCTCGGTGATCCTTGATGTTAAAATGCAACCGCTCCTCCTGCAGCTTCTCTCCCAAGCCAAAGTTATATGAAGAATATCTGCTTAGTCATCTGAAAATAAGGAAAATAAGGTCTTTCCATTCTATAAGGAAAAAAAATAAAGTTGGCAATTGATATGGTTACAGCAAAGAAAGATAGTGATCCACTGAGGTAGCCATGGAGCCAGTATAGCAAGAAAGTGATCCATGATGGTAGCCACAGTGCCAGTGCAGCAAAATGGTGACTCATCATCATCGGACCGGGACTGATTAGTGGTTTTTCATGGCATGTGCTAAAGCAACAAACAAAAACTCTGTTGATGTTAACAATACCAGATTTTTCCATGGAGTCTGTTGACCAGGTCAGTCAAGTGAATACTTTAGTTCCTGACTGATTGCTGTTTCCTCATATGCCCCCTGATTTTTTTCAAAGTTTTAATAAATATCATCGAGATAAAAAAAAAATGTCCGACATGAACAAGCTCTGCAGTTATTTTCTCCTGGTATTTGTTTCATTACTTGGAATCCTTTGCTGAATTTGCTCAGGGCACATTACATTGTAGGCACACCCACATATTGAATTTCTAATAGGACACAGAAAATGTTTTCTATCAATTCTATTGATGTGAAACTGTGAGGTTCACAAGGAAAATGATGTGGCAACTAGGGTTAAAATGGCCCTGTAGGAATTAAATATTCCAATACAAATTTTAACATATATAATTTAAACTGTTTAATGTCTCTGATAAAGTCTAGGCAATAAATCTGGAGTTGATATTGATTAGCTCCCTTTACTAAAGAATTTCCATAATCCTTCTTCTTTGTATTTAAAGTGACACAACCAACTGGACAGCCTGAACCCGGCAGGTTTACCTCATTTGAATTAGAGGATTTACTGCTGGCATCCAATCAGGGTCCAGTATTGTGACTGAGCTGTCAGTAGACCTTAGTGTTCAATTTCATTCAATAAATAACTTTTTAAACTGAACCACATCTTATCCTGTCCTGCACGCCATGACGTGCATTACTTTTAGCTCAAAACATAGTGTTCACCTCTTGAAATCAGAAGCATGATGACTGAACAATATCAGATGATTTAATGTGTTAAATCTGCATCAGTAATGAAAGAATAAATAAAAAATACACACATGAAGGGGTGGAGACAAGTTTAAGGAGGATTTGTAAACCTTGAGATAATCAGACATGGATTTTATAAAAGAGTATGGATCTCAACAACAGGAAGGTGTCTTGTAATAAACTGTTGCACTCGGTGTATATAGAACATATTCCACGATTAGAAAAACAGATTTTCTTTAGCAACATACTAGTAGAGCTGCTCAGTAGCCAAAAGTACCAGACTGTGGTTGGTGGTAATACTGGATGTGCTCTTACTCAGTTTTTCTATTTTAGCAATAAAAAATAAATACAAAATACATGGAATAATCTACAAAATAACTGAGGAAGATCAGTTCTCCCAATTGTCTTAGCAAATAAAGCAAAAAAAAATTAAAAAATTAATGAGTAAACCCACAACCGAAAAGCAGGCGAGTACGAGGACTTATGTGCTTTGACTTGTGATCGTTGGAGCGAATTTCAGTGACGGAGGGGAACAGAAATCTGTTGGACAGGAGTCTGTCCCGCTGTCAGGCATCGATACAGATGAGTTCCTAATAGTTTGGAAATGGAGAGACAGGGGAGGATATTAAATTATCACGGCAGTCGAAAGAAAACCTCGAATCTCCAAAGACGTCTACTGTTCCCCCTGCAAAAAACATCCACCTGAACAAGTGAGTTAGTCAAGGATTGAGACTTAAAATCTTGTTTTCTTCAAAGAAAAAAAGGTGAAAATGTGTGATAAAAATTTTCTTATTTCCAATGCACTTTCTAGAATTTTCTTACAAAAGTGATGACATCTGGAAATAGGGCTGATCATTTGTGTCAAGATCATTGGAAATCAATTGGAAATTACTGTAACAAGCTGACTTACTTTGGAAACACGCAAAATTATCTCACCTCACCGGCAGATGTTTTTTCACTCGTTTTAGGAGAAATACGATTTTAAGACTCCAAATGACTTGTCAAGATGGATGGTTTCTGCAGCGCAGGAGTTAAGAAAACGAATTCTCATTTTCCAAGTGACACTGATGGCTTTTTGAAATCCTACAATAGGCTTTGAACGGTTTCAACAGGCATAAAGGTCATATAACTCCCTGAGCGCGTTGGGGATGATGTCAACTTTAAAATGAAGTTGAAAATAAAGCAAAAGCCAAAAATGAATATACAAGTTTTCCACACAACAGAAGCATTACATAATAACACTTGGACAGTGAATCGTATTGAATCCCCTGGCGGCATATAAATGAGACTCCGGCCAGTTGGTATTGTAAATCAAAGCCTGATTGATGGGCTGTTGAATTGCCTGGGAAGGGAAAGATATACACTCAGATGACACTGGGCACTTTGTATTATTCAAGAGTGCATAATACACACATGCATCCACACACACAGTCACCCAGCCTATTAGATGAACAAAAACCCAACGTGCACACATTAATGCACCTATGTGCCATGATATTGGACAAGCTATCAGCACAGAAAGAGCTTTATAGACTTTCTGCTTTTTCCATCATGCTAAGAGAGGGAGGATAATTCCAGAGAAACGCTGTAACACACATTCATCCAGGCACACAGTCACACACACAGACTAAAATGCTTTGTCACATAAAAAGACAGACATCTCTATCTGCAGAGCTGTCGCACCAGAGGATTTTTCTAGAGAAACAGTGTGTAAAATGTCTGCATATTCTTCGCTAAACACACACACAGACTACAAAATACACAACGTGCATACTACCCAAAGAATAGACCCTCTGACCCATGGAGGGTCACACACACACACACTCACACACCTTATTGGCTTTCAGCTGGTCAGCCAGGAAGACCATTGTGTGTCTTTGTTGTCCCTTTCTGTTCAGGGATTTACTGTCGCTCTCTGAGGAGCTGTTAGGTAATACTGCAGACCTGCCCAGACAAGCTATGCTAGCTAAGACCAGAACTATACACCAAGTGCAGAAAAATATTAGGAACACCTGCTCTTTCCATGAAACAGGGCGACCAGGTGAATCCAGGTGAAAGCTCTGATCCCTCATTGAGTTCACCCAATAAATCGCCGCCAGCCATGAAAGGTTGAGACAGGTTAAAGAAGGATTTTTAAGCCTGAAGGCAATTGAGACATGAAGTGTGCCAAAGTGGGTGCAACTCAATATCACAATCGATGAGAGCCAAGTGCAATAAATATACAGGAATTGGTCTTGGTGACATTGGTGCAGAGATGTAGGACCTCATTTGTGGTGCAAAAGTGCAGCGCAAGACAAATGATAGACAGAGGACTATAGCTATCACTCAACATGTGTTTAGTTCATTCAGTATTAAACCAGCAGCATGGCACGCAGTGTAGCTAAAGCTTAAGTACTGAGTGTACACCTGGGTCAGAAATCAATGAGGGCTCGAGGCAAAAAATGTGCCTGAAAACCATGAAATGCCCTTTAAATTAACAATAACTGGCATAAAACACCCCTCATTGCTATATATTCATGTGTGAACATGGATATAGTCCCTCATGGGCCACTGTAGTTGACTAGTGGCAGTCTATCAGGTACATTCTGTGCAAGAAAAATGAAGCAGCTGCTGACCAGACAACCGCTAAGCATGTGATGGCATAAGATTTAAAATAAATCAAATCCAAGAGGTACAAAGTGTTTATTTCCTTCAGTGCTATGCAAATGTGTTATATCATAGTGCAAAAAAATTGGACCAAAATGCCTCTATAAATCAAATCAGTGAGGGAAAATCCCACCTGAAAAAAGCTAATTTCTTACCCAGGTGTCCAGTAGTGCATTTGTCCAGAGGTCCAAAAGTTAATGTTGCTAATAATGCAGATTAACTTGAGTACTGTGAAGCGAGCAGCAGGACGCCATGTGGAAACCAGACTCTCCTTGAGAATCAAAGGATTGATCACGGATTTGAACGCGTGACCTTCTGACCAAAATCTTTCCCCTCTTCACTCCAGGCTACCGCTGCCCCTCCACAGGGGCTAACGTTACTTTTTTCATTTTAGTGGCTGCGTATTGCCAAGAGTTGGTTCTGGCCAATTTCTTTCGTGACCTTTTTTATGCATTGCAGAGAAGTCTCTGTTCCAAAAAAGCATTAGCCTTGATCCGTGTTGACATTTGGGGAAAGTTCACCACAAATGGAGTAAAAGCACTGAGTTTTAACACTGAACAGCCACTGCCAGCACAGATCCTAGTTCCTTTAACTTTTTACAAAGAAACAAATGCATTGGAAAAAGCATTAAATGTTTTGACTACTTGCCTTAAGAAAACCACAATCTTAACTAAATACAAATCTAGACTTTTTAAAATAGACATTTTTCTTTTGCTAAAGGTTGCCACTGTGGCCGGTAACTAAAATGAATTCATTTTAGGTAACCCTTGTCTCCCAAAACCCATATACCTCTAAGAACCATTGCAGCAAATTATTGACAGGGTAAATATGCTAATGATTTGTTTTCACAGGTTTTTGGTTACTACCCCACACTCTGCAGGCTCTTGCCTTCCTTCAAACCTCACATTATATTAAATTTCGGGACAATTCATCACGTTAAATCATCAACAACAGTTATTTCAAGTGCATAGTGTAAAGTGATATCTGTGCTACTAGTCACAAAACTAAAAGCGTATTTGAGTACGTCGAGTTGGCGGCATTTTAATGAATCTGTAATCTGGTTACTGTGCTTTTTCTGATGTAAATGTATATGATTGCAGTTTTTAAAATCAGATTAATGTAATCCTATCACATGTAATCTGTTACTTCCTATACCCCAAGTCTCCCAGAACCCCATGTGCCCCTGAAGTTCCTGACAGGGTAATCAGGTTCACACTTTGTTTTCATAGGTGTGAGTGGTTACTACACAACACACTGTGTGAATGGCCCGGCGTCTCGCTCTCTGGTTTCTCATTTAATGAAATAATGATGACGGATGTGGGAGCTACTAACCGTAAATCTGACAGCTGAGGGAGGTGAATGAAAGAGAGAGAGAGAGAGAGAGAGAGAGAGAGAG
>OMKZ01026896.1:0-15911 GCA_900302535.1 Neoniphon sammara
CACTTAGATTTTTAGATTTTGCTTAAAAGAGTGGAAGAATCTCGCTTCAGAAATGCTACAAATCACACTTGGGATTAGTTCAGTTGTGGCTGTATGTGCTGGTGATGATGATGATGATGATGATGATGATGATGATGATGAAAAGAAAGATGATGGTGATGATCATGATGGTGATCCTAATGACCAGTGTTGTGCTAGTTACTGAAAAATAGTAACTAGTTACAATTACTAGTTACTTCATTCAAAAAGTAACTCAGTTACTTTGTTAGCTACTTACACCAAAAAGTAATGTGCTACTGTTAAAAGTAACTTTTTAGTTACTTTTTTAAAGAACGGTCTTTTAAATGCTCCCATTAATGCCCCTAAAACCTTCATTGCAGTACTGTAAGGAAAATAATACAAACTGTTGATCAATTTAACATTTCCTATTCATTTGCATTCACATCACTAAATTCTGCTAAGCATTATGGTCTATACAAACACAAACCTTCAAACACAGCAATTTTTAAACGCTAATTTATTTGAGTCAGGCCAGCACAAACTGAAAATATCCAGTCATAGTCACAGTAATTTATAATTTATTTATAGTAATTTATAGAAATTTATTTCACGCTAATTTATTTGAGTCAGGCCAGCACAAACTGAAAATATCCAGTCCCAATCACAGTCACAGTCAGCCAGTTAAGTATTTCCACGTTGAAAAAATTGTCTTGCACTCGCCTTGACTCGCCATGACCGCCGCACATGTTAGAGTAAACAGAAACACGCCCACAATGTGTCTCCGCTGTAAACAAGCTAGCCAAACATGAATTAATTTATCGAACGCGCCATAATGTAACGGTAACTGAGTTACTTTATTTGAAAAGTAATGCGTTAGAGTATTAGTTACTGCCAAACGTAGCGGCGTTACAGTAACGCGTCACTGCCCAACACTGCTAATGACTGATGATGGTCAAAGCTCCCACCTTGAGAGGCTGATGTTTATGTGGTAGAAATGATGACGGAAAGCCTTCAGTATGTCAGCAGAGCCTCTGGAATGTTCCCTCTGTTCCCAGAACTCATTCTCACTGTAAACACTGTCAACGAGAGTCTCTCCATCCACTTACTGACTTAATGGAAACTGCCTGTCCACAACAAACAGAAAATATAAAGTGTCTGTGCCTTGCAGGAACCTTGCATCTCCAACAAGGGAAGGAGTAATGGATCTTTTTCCAATTTAAAACCATATTGTTGACATTTTAGAACACATTTTAGCGGTTTGAGCTGGTGAAACGGCTTTATTGATGGCGATAGTAATGCTAGGTTTTGGTTGTTTTTCAAAGCTGGTATTATCAAAAGCTAAGACCATGTTTATCTTCTGGATTACAGTGAGAGCAAAAAAGCTAATGAAAATATATACAGACTTTACAAGGAGTGAAGATATTAGGGGTTTTTTTCATCATATTGTTGTTCCTTACAATCCACTAAATTAGATTAAGATATCTTAATTAATTGGATGTCATTCAATTCAGTGTGAATGCATCCCGAACCTTTTTTTTAGAGGTAAATCTCATTCATTTTTCCCATAGAGAATTTGATTATTAACCACAGCATTTTAATGGTGTAAGGCAGACTTACCATGTGCTATCAGAACTTGAAAGAAGCGTATTTATTCCTGTCGAAGTAAACAATCGATCTGAATTTGACTTTGTTTTGAAGAAATCGTGTTTTATTCCCTGAGAAGTACGACTTTACCACCCACCAGCCATAGTGAGTTCCGGCCAATCGGAGAGGTTGCTGTTACCATAGAAGCATCATCTGCTGCAAAGATGATTGGTAGCCAGACTGGAGCAAGGCAAGCTTAGTTCGCCGGCTACTGTTCAAGTATGACTGACAGATGCCAGATGTAATCACTTTTGTATCATTTCATGTTAAAAATGAGGGAAATGGAATTGATGGCATCATTTATAATCCTGTATGGGACGAGTTCATTCCCACATAATGTTACGTAAGCTCTTGATTTAACTGGGATCCGGTTGGTTCGGTCCAAAGCTTAGAACTCTTTATATTAGGATCTTCTGTCTATGAGAAAATGAATGGAATGTTTACTTCTGGAACCCAGGGCGATAAAAACAGAGGACAGGCACATTTTAGCTCTATAACTCTCTATAGGTCTATACTTTCACCACTCCTGTCACATATTCCCTTTCCACTGAACATAATATTGCACATCTCTATTGCCTCATTGCCTGTCACATCTGTTTAGTAGACTGGACGGCCTGATGTCTGTTGCTGTAGATGTTCCCATGATGCTTTAATGAAATTTGGCCCCGCAAAACATTCCCCAGCACAGTTCCCTCTTGACTTATCTCTCACTCTCCCTCTTCCTCTTCCTGTCTCCGTCTCCCTCTCATGACCTCCATGGATTATGTGGAAATGAAGGCCCCGGTTTTAACGAAAATTGATCATGACGTTGCCGCAATTATTCAAATATCCATTTACTCAAAACTATATTGCCGATCCCTCAGCTGCCTGCCAAACTGCGCAGGAAACCTCCTTGTATATACAGTGCATAGATAATTTCAGACTAGAATGGGGAGTAATGTTAAATGTACTGAATTAGTGGTGTTTGTGTGTGGGAGAAACTAGTTCGGCATGCTGGGACTGAACTCTCACATGGCCTCCAGCTTCCTGTCTGCCTTGGCTGCTGGACAAAGCTCAGCATTAGCACTAGAAATGCTAACTGTTGTCTTTAGCATTTATCTTAAAGTAGCTTACAAAGTCTGGTGAAGTTAAGTGAATGAAACAATTGTATGAACGGCACAGGGAACGGCATTTTGGTGATGTGTTGCTGCTGTAAAACAAAGTATTTGTGATTGAAACAAGATGTTTGGGTGGGGAATATATAATGGGTTAGACCAATTTATTGGTTTCCTGATATATCAGCCAATGTTTGCCTTGTTTTGAATATCGGATATCGAAGTGTCCATGTCTTCCCTTTGCAGTGTTAAAGAGACTCTGGCTATGTTTCTAACCACTTAAAATTCTACCAATTTGTTTAGAATTTGTTCAAATTTGTAAAAATGTTTCAAACTTTTTGTCGTTTTTTTTTTTTTTAATATATTTGTGAAAATTTGCATAAATAAAAAAATTATGTCATATTTGTTTAAAATGCTGGTCAAATTGGTAAAATCCCACTGGCAACCTACTGAGCTCTAACAGGTTATAAAATCTTCAATATTGTTTGACAGTAAGATTTACTCTAGTAATAGATTTCTTGTTTATTTAATTTTCTGTTTGCACAGTAATTTTCATAGTAAAAGATAATGAATATTGGCACAAAAATGGCTATCCACACCTTCTTTTGGGGAAAAAAAAAACATTAGAATCAGTATAGAAAAAATGCATATCAGTTGAAACCTAGTTCAAACAGTACAGATATACTTTGTGCATACTCTTGAGCTTTCACAAATTTCATATTCCTGCAAATTAATAATAAGCCTGATTTTCACCACTGAAAAATGTTGTCTGTCACTTTAAAAGGTGCAAAGTTGCAGGTTTTATACAAAAGTGGACGTGAAAGTATTTTGATGTTTAATATGCAAAAATAAAAAAAAAATTGTGTTTTGCCATATTGTTGAATAGGCACATATTATCATATGAAAAATAAGTTAATAATATGAAAATGTAAGTTTCCATATCATTGTGACTTGAAATAGACTTTGGTTGACTCCATTCAGGCCTAGTCAGAGAACAAGGAACAGCTCTAGACTACACAAGGATAATGTCATTATAGCAAAACAAACTTACATAAAGAGAACCTCACTGAGATGAATATCACTCAAAAACAATGTTTACAACCGCTAGGTATTGTAAACCATAAAACTGAGCATAAAAGGGCAGTTGATGTTGCTGTCTCGTGAAGGTTCAATCAGCGGTCAGAAATTAATGGATTCCATCAGACAAACTATAACGCCGTAGCACAATGAGAGCAATAAAAAGCTGTCAGCGCATATTGTAATTTTATGCGTGGCTTCAGAGGAAAAGGAGAGGTTTGTGGCAGGAGTTGCTGGATGAAGCTATTATTATCCCGAGAAAGAGAGGGGGAAAGAAAATATGAGGGAATAGGATTATAGCTCCGAGGCACTGAGGCTTCAGCATTTTTGGAGGCAATTCATCCTGCATCATATGTCCAAAATCACACCCAGACACATGCCCATATCACAGAAAATAAACAAGGCAAAGAGAGAGAATGCTGAAGGCAGTTTAGCCCACTTTTCTGGTAGAAATGGTGGTGAAAGGTGATCATTTCTCATGCCATGCTGGACCCGTTTCACAGAGCTGGGTGCCAGAGCACAGCAGAACACTGGAAAAATGTTTGAGATGCCTCCGTTGAGACTGTTTGGATTTTAATATAACATAACCTTTGGGATAGGAACAGAGGTTCAAAGAGCGAACTGAAGTATGTCCGAAGGATTTACGAGGTGCAAGACATGGATTCAGTGCCATGTTGTTAGAAAGGAGGGCATGTTGAGTGTCTAGCTGCGTGAACACATGCTTTTGCAAATCGTTGCCGTTGGGCGAACACCCACTGGCTATCTCTGACATGACAGCTTTCCAGGAACAAAGCATGCATTTATCCTGATGGCAATGCATTTGGAGATTTGGAGATTTCTCTTCTCTCATTTTAATTTCAATTTTTGCCATCCAAGACATGTTTACTAGCATGTTGGACGTTCCCAAATTGGACTTTAATCACACTGTAATCCAATGAGCCTTATCACATCACTGGGTAGTTAGGTTAGCATATGACCAGTGAGGAGCTAAGAGAGTAAGAGAGTAAGTAAGGGAGTAAGAGAGGCAGGTTAAAATAAATACAAACTCTGGAGACAGTGACATGGACTGTAATCCGTACTGTCATGGATATTGAGGATCCCAGAGATCACCCAGGGTCACCCAACATTAGATCTATATGTTCAGAAATTTTAAAAAATCCCATCAGAATGGCATGTGGAACTGAATCTAGGAACCAATAGGAGGAGCGTTAGTTATCACAGCACTGTAACAAAAACAGGCGGACACAATGAGTCCTTAAATAAGGAAACAAAGAACAATGGAGCATTGTCAGATTGTATCGACCGTATATACACAGTGTCACCTCACAGTGACAGAATAGATCAAATTTTATTATTGAATAAAGCAAAATCATTGAGTTAAAGGAACAAACCAAGGTTCACTTGAAACTGAGTAAATTCCTTTTCTCTCTAGGTTATCTATCCCTTATTGACCATTAAGTTTAAGTATCTGCTCTTCTTCATATGAAGGAGAACCATTATGCTCATTGGTCTCTCTGTCCCTCTCCCACAGCAGTGACAGCGCTGCTATGGCATCGGGACCTCCGGATGTTACGGCCAATCAGGAGCCTGCTGAAGCTGCTGAAGAATGCTCAGGTAACAATTTGATTGGCTGCTCGGTGAATATTTGATTGGCTGGATGTTGGACGATGTAATAATGATATCTAGAGTGACTCCAGATTTTTTTTTTTTACACACTTTTGCTTTTGTGCTTGAAGTGAAAGTTTTCCAGGTCATTTACCCAATGAGTAAGAGATTCATGGGAATTTCTTTTATGGCTTTCATGTAAAAGTGCACTATTAAATGCATATTTGTACCATATATCAATTTTAGTTTCCACAATTAATAAGTTGTATAGTTTAACACTGAAAATCATTTCCTTTTAAATTCATATAATGAACATCTGCTGTACCAATCCCATTCATACTCCTCAGTTATTCAGTGAGTGCAGTGACTAATCACAGCCATAGAGTGTGACATGTGTACTTTATTCATCTTTTATTTATTCAGCTTCATTCATCTATGAAGGTGAAACTGACTCTAGTGTGATATTACTGCCAGACACATTCAATAACCAGTACATTGCACCAAGTTTCCTTATTCCCATAGGCAATAGCTATGTGAATGTGTGACTAAGGATCACAAGATTGAACAAGATTGTGAACTTTAGTACCTAAAAATTGTGTAAGGTAAGTAAACTGCACACAGCTCACCCTTGTTTACCAGCCCAACCGGAAAAGATGCCAAAAAGACGAGAGAGGTGAAAGATCTAATGTCAGGTAGTCATGCTGCTAAGTTCAGGTTAGGACACAGTTTGGAGTTCACTCATAAGTTTGAATTTATTCCTGCAATACATTACATTCCTCACACCAGGATTTCATTTGGGTAAATGAAATCTTGAAGTGAATATTTACCTCAGTTTGTGATTTAGGCAGGAAAAAAATGTGTATTTGGACTTAAAGACCTTAAATTCTGTGTGTAATTTCCACTTTCTGGTCAAAACTTGGATTTTTCTACTCCGAAGGAAGAAGGCAGAGAGTCAGGGTATTATATATACACACACAAACACACACACACACACACACACGTACATAGCAGAGGAGATCAAGCCAATAATCAGGCTCAATAATCCAGATCTCTTTACTGCTGTTGGCAGGAAATGAAGGAACAGAGAAAGCTATTATCATCTCTCAGTCACACACACACACACACACACACACACTTTTCATACAGATGGATACTGTATATGCTGTTGCTGTGATGGGAACCAGGAATAAGTGTATTGTGAAGTCAGAGAGAGGTCTGTAAAGGAAGAACGGAGTATGGGTGGAGCTGCAGTTAGAATTTACTATCTGGTCAGTGTTTACTGCCTTTGAGTGCTGTTGGGATTATTGTAAACACATAAATGATCCAACAATGTGGCTAAAAGGCTGAGAAAGCGGGCATTTTGCTTCATGCCTGAAGATTTGCCAGGCTAAACTCCACAAGCAGGGTATTACAAAGCCAGGAGGCCGGTAAGACAAATCCTGGCTGTGATTAGCCGCAAGGCTGGAAGTTCACAGTGGAGCTGCTTTAGCTGCTGCGTGCAAGACTGTTGGTTTGCACCTCAAGAGCCATCATATACAAAGCTGAGCATGAATAAATGACTTTTAGTTAGAAAATTGTGAGCAAGTGGAGTGTGGAGAGAGGAAAAGGGTGAGAATTTGGAAATAGAGATTTGACTCTTTGGCTCATCATTCAGACATGACCTGAGAACATCACTGTAGGCAGATTTGTGTCCAACCCACACAGAAGACTATTCACATCAAGCCTTGTACACGGGAATGTCATATATGGCACTCGAGACACAAATAGCCCTTTTTGATGACCAAAGGTAGCCTGGGACTTTCCATAACCTGGGACTTTTCAGAACCAGTGAAGTTCTAGGATTGGCTTTTGTATCTGTTTCTATTATATGAAGAATCAACCATGAAGGATTAAGTGTGTCCTAAAAACATCTTAATCATTTTATAGCCCTGCTTCTTGTTTTTTTTTTTTTTTTTTTTTTTGAGGCACTGTTTGGCTGTGCGCTCAATGCCAAGCTCTGCCAATCACTGCAGTTTTGCCATTTGCTTCTGCTGTTTCTCTTCACACTTTGACTGTTTGCTGCTGGATGCGTTTAATGGCTGTGCTGCTTTGTAACCCCCTAATGACAACGCATTTTTTATGGAAGTCTTGTCACATCAGTGCTTTACCAATCAAGATGGACAGCACTGCTAGCACCTATTAAAGGTTCCCAGTTCTCAAATCCTATGGTTAGCATTTCGTATTAGCATAGCATAAAGACTTGAAACCTACAGGAGTCATAAGCCTAGCTCCATCAAAAAAATAAACCTCGCAGCAACTCTGACGCTGTCTTATTTACACAATGTATCATGTATTTCAAATACACATCTTGGATTTTAAATAAATAAATTAATAAATAAGACAGCTTCGAAGTTGTTCTAAGATTTTTTTTTTACTTTGACAGAGCTAGGCTAATGACTCCTTTAGACTTCAAGTCTTTATGCTAAGCTAACACAAAATGCTACTCGTCAGAACCAAACATCTTGTCTCAGTCTGGGTAAGTCGGAAAACGGGTATTTTGCCCAAAATGTTGGAGTCTTCCTTTAAAGGGAAACTACATTATTGCCAGTAAAGAAGTAGATTATCACAATGACTGGTTATTACAAACCCATCATAAACTTAATAATCTTTCCTTCCTTCTGCCCTTAAACAGTGTATTGACAGTAAGAGAAAGGCTATGTCCTACAATGCTGAATTATTTAGGTCCCTCCTCTGCCGCCTCTTCCTCCTCTCTTTTTATTGTCCTCCTCCTCCTCCTCCTCTTTCTCACTCTCAGTCCACTCCATTGTTTCCCTGTCGAAGGTCACCATCTTCTCATTGTTTCAGCTGAGGTCAGTTCACCCCAATATTGATCATAAACCATGTGAGTGTGTATGTCACTGCAGATTTGACATTCCCATAATAATATCTTGTGTGTGTATTCCTGTTTGTGATGGAATGAATGTGAGGAGATTATCAGCTGTATTTCTAATGTTAGGTCTACAACACTGACCTTTCACTGAAGCCATGGCCTTTTTAAACACCCACGGAGCGGAGACCTTTAGCTTAAAGTTGCATTGTCCCTAAAATAGCTTGACGCTCAAGATGATAAATGGCACTGCTGGTTGGTGTTTCCCACCAGTGTTTCTTCTCAGCGTAGAAAGGCCTCCGAGGCGTCATCAAACTCGCCACTTGACCCAAAATAGAAGAAATTCTTGGAGGCTGGTAGCTCAATTCAGTGGTTGGGGAAACACTGGGGTATGTAGGCACCAAGGTTGGATTCCACATGTAGTTTTGGTATAACTGTAGTCCAAACAAAGGAGAGGAGAATGTGCGTCCAACATTTCTTTGATCTAGAAATGACATCAAACCATCTTCCATCTGTGACTTGATTGCAATTAATCACAAAGGGTAGAGACTGACTGGTGAATTTACATGTGATGTTTACAGCTTGTATCATCATCATTTCTATGGGTGAGAACATACCCACATTGTTGGGTCATTATTTATGGTTTTCATTAGCCCAACAAGATGTCAGCCCACCAGCTGACATCACTTAGTCAAATTCACATGCAAAAGCGCTTAAAAAGCGCTTAATAACAATTTTTAACATCTTGTTAAATATTGACTTATTCTCGGTTGACATTTTCCTTAAAATGTGAGCAAATGATCCACTAAGTGTAGGTAGCTCTGCACCAAGTTAAGATTCCTGGCATTTTTCAGCTCTGATTGTAGTCCAGCCAAAAAGCAGCAGACACAGAGTATTTTTAGTCCAAGGAAGGAATGCTCAAGGATTCCCCACAGAGGGGAGGACAAAAATGACACATCGTCGTAACATTGTTCTGTCAGGGTTGTTTTGTTTTTGTCACAGCTTCTTTTTTATTCGCAGCTCCCTGTAGTGTATTTCCTTGTTTTTTTTGTGTGTGTGGACTCCATCTTTAGGTTTCAAGTAGTCCATGTTACACATCTTATTTTACTCACTTTACATTGTTACACACATTATGGAAACACCTCATCATTATCGGTTTTGAACGATGCTCTATTATGCTTGCTGTCATCTATATCAAATATTATTGTTTCCTTGTCTGTGAAAGACAATCGCTGGCTCAACAGAGAGTGTAATTTCTTTTGTGATGATGTTATAGAACCAAATAATAGATTATTTCTCCACTGCTGATGGTTCCAACATCGCTAATATATGTCTATCTGTGATGAGTGTCCCCAGTTTCGGCCAGAAGCAAGAAATAAAGCCATCCCACAAGTCCCATATTCTCTATTGTCTTCACCCTGTTTCGAAGAATCCTGCGCTGCTGATACAGGATAGATGCTGGGTGTTGGCCCCTCTACAGTCTCCACCTCTGTATGTTTTAATCCAAAGACAAGCCCACCTCTTTAGGCTGAAAATTGGAGTCCAAAGAGAAGTGTAGGAGAGCCAGAACTGACCACAGGCCTGTTGAATGTGGTGACGGAGGAAAAGACCAGCAGGCGTTTTACACCACGCTCTGGATGAGTGCCTCTCTGACTGAAGAGCAGTGCAGAGCAGTTGGTGGCTGTTTAAAGAGTTGTTAAAGAGTTGTTGAGTTTTTCCACTGTGGTGCTAATGGACATGGACTCAAAGGGGTTTTTTACAAGCCTGGATGTATGTGTGTGTGTGTGTGTGTGTGTGTGTCCATATACACCAGTCTGTGTGTGTTTTTACTAGGCTGCCTACCTGGGTCTTTACAGCCAACACAGGGCTAATTGCTTAAAATACCGTTCACATGAGGGTAATGTTTATAGATTCTATGTGTATAATTTTGTTATTAATATATTACTGTGAAATTAGTTGTAATGGTAGTCTGACACTGACAGGGAGACATAACTGTCACTGTTGTAAACAGTATTTGATTGTCAAGAAATAATTGTCAAGAATAATAAAGTGATGAGCGCTAATCGAATGTGATATTTTTTTCAGTTTCTGTCTCTTTTTCTCTGTCTTCTCAGGAAAGAAAAAGTCTAAGTTCCAGACATTTAAAAAGTTCTTCGCCAGGAAGAAGAAAAAGGAGGCGTCGGCCACCGGGGGAGAGGCGGGACTTAAAGGCAGCCAATCAAGCGACAATGTCAGCAAGACGCCAGACGATAACACGCTCACGCGATCCGACAGAGATAAGGGCTCTGGGTAAGATACACACTCAGTGGAAACTCATGGGAGTGCACACACACATGCATAGCGGGTACACACACTTTTACACACTCACATAGACACACACACACTGCTGCAAGTCAGTGGCGCTGAAACCCATTTTCAAGAAAAATCAAAGTCTTTTTACATAGTGCACTTTGTTAAATGGATAGAAAATTGTGTGAGTGGTGCTACATTCACCACAAAAACCAGACCACTGAGGCAACTGCACTTCAGATGGGCTGAAAGGTTCAGTTCATTAAACATGCTATGCTTTTATGCATCCAGCTCCACACTGGACGAACAAACGCCACAGACTGTCTCATTAACTCTGCTCTGTCAGGGGTTTTGAACCGACTTCATTACATTTACTTACATATAATTTAATGGATGTGAGTTATTCCAGCTATGTTAAGATGATAACCTATCACAGGGTCACTGTGCTTCTCAGTTTGCCACATCTTTCAGGCAGGGTTACTCACATGATAGAAGAAATTCAGATATCAATATTGCCTTGTTTTTATATTGACAGATCCATGTAACTACATTATTTTATTCAGCCTCCATTCAAGCAATTTGGCAACATATCATAACCATTAGCAGCACATGCCACTTTCTTGAAGGAATACTCGTTTATGTTTTGGACAAAATACCCTTTTTTCTGACTTGCCCAGAGTGAGACAAGATGTTTGATACAGTTTTCATCTCTGTACGTCCACTGGTTCAGTTCCTATGGGTAGTAATTTGTGTTAGCTTGGCATAAAGACTTGAAGTCTAGAGGAGTCATTAGCCTAGCTCACATAAACCTTAAAACATAAACCTTACAGCAACTCTGACGTTGTCTTATTTACACAATGTATCATGTGTATTACACAGTAATGAAATACACATGTTGTTTTAGGACATGTTGGTAGGAACTATAACCACAGAACACGTATGTTCAGCAGTTATAGTTCCTACCATATATAGTTAAAAAAAAAATTCAAGACATGTATTTCAAATACACATGATACACTGTGTAAATAAGACAGCTTTGAAGTTGCTGTAAGTTTTTTTTTTCACTTTAACAGAGCTAGGCTAATGACTCTTGTAGACTTCAAGTCTTTATGCTAAGCTAACATGAAATGCTACCCATAGGAACCGAACCAGTGGATGTACAGAGGTGACAATGGTATCGAACATCTTGTCTCACTCTGGGTAAGTCAGAAAAAAGGGTATTTTGCCCAAAACATTGGAGTATTCCTTTAAAATTTATTTTTGGAACCATATACATTTTCTTGCAGCCCATTTTTAGATCCTCTGTGATTCTAAAACTATAGGAAAACCATACCACATTATCTTCCTTTTCCCACTTAGATAAATATCTCCTCCTTTGTGTGGGATAATTTAAGAAAGGAGGAAAAGGCTTTCACGTCCATCTCCTCCAAACTCACCTCAGTGAAGACTCCTGGCTTCCTGTGTTTTAGTAGTGAAATGTCACTTCCTGTGCAGAGTCCTCGTTTCCTTTGTTTTCCTAAGCTGTGCCACTTCCCGCCCTGTCCACTCTTCACTCTCCCGTAATGTCACAGGGTACATCTGCTGCCATTTTGCAGTGGTCATTTCGTGCTCCTCTTTGTAAACATCAGGTCTAATTTTGTTGGGGGATGCGCAATACTCTTGGGAAACAGACCATAATAGGAAACAGAAGAAATATCCATGTAGTGTTCAAAAATGGCAGGGGAAGAGAGAAAGAAAACACATGAACCAGATTTTAATTCATTACATTATATGACATATACACTGACCCACCAAGACATCTCAACATCCAGCTCTCTTTAATCTGTTTTGTTGCATTTCAGTAGCGGTGAAATATAATTGTTTTGTTTGTCGCTCTTCCTGTCTCCCAAAGGTCCAAGACCAGCCTGGGCAGCAAGGCCTTGTCACATGACTCCGTCTTCGTCTCCGACTCATCGGAGGCCAACGAGGCCCTGGGGGCGTCTCAGGACAGCATTCATGGGAAAGTCAAATCGCTGCAGGTACACCTCCCCCCGATAAAGCCAACCTAACCTAAAGAATCAGACTTTAGCAATAATATTTTTAAGATGTATCCATCTTAATATCCATCAATTCTCTATATCAGGTCCACTTGGAGCACATTATAACATGGCCACTTGCCTAGTTTAAAAAATAGCATTAGTTAATTGATTGAGGGAGTGATATGCCCTGAAGATAAAATTTATCTGTAATATTTTGCACGGGTCAGACTAATATCTGGAACAGCCTAGCAACAGAGACCCTACCAGCTGATTTCAACTTGAGCCATTGTAATAAATGGTCATCATAGTGGATCTGCCAAAATGGGTTAAATACGACACACAGAAATGGGTCAGATAGCTCAGTATTGGTGTTACTCCACCAATTGAGGAACTGCACTTTCATAGTTCAACTGGTACCTGTGGTGCACAAGCCTGTTTACATTGTGAGCTTTGATATAGAACAGTGGATTGAGACTGTCTGAGTTGTCCCACTTCTATTTATATATGTATATTTAGGTTGTACAGACAATAATGCTATAATGTGTTTTAACGTCTGTGACCCTGTGCTGCTGTCAGCTGTCATAACTAGCGTTGATCAGTAATGGAGCTGACAGAGATAGACAGAGCAGACCCAGCTGATCTGGTGTATATTTAGTTAGTCTGATGATAAGCCTAAGGGGCACAAGCTGGTAACGATTCAGGGTTGGAAAGTCACAGGTTACTTCAATGAGGCTGCAATGGTACACAAAAAATCATTTGGATAGTAACTTGCAAGTGCTTGTGAATTTGTTGTGAGTGTGACAGACAGGCCAGACAGGCAGACCTGATGCATATCACAACGAGACGCTAAAACTGAACCGACTGTCAAAACAGAGTAATAAAAGTGGGTGACAAGAAGAGAAGGAGACAGACAGGACAAATGTCTGCCACCGTGACAGGCTAAAGTGGGAACTCACAGACTGACCTCTAGTTAAACTTGTTGGAGTTCGCGCTAAGCTACCTACAGGGGAGTGAGAGTTAAGCAGCATCTTAAGGGGATTTGTCAACATGAATCACTTTCTTCCACAGCGGAAAAGAGAAAAAGTGTATATGCACATGTGTTGTTTTTTTAAGGATGGCAGGCAGGACAGGGAGGGACGGAAAGGTAGGTAGACAGAGACAGGAGAACACGCAATTTGAATCACAAAAAGACAGGCACTAGACATGCAGGCGGAGGGATCAAATGTCGTAAGAAAAATTGAAAATGAGTGGTAAGAGGCTCAGACAGCTTTACTGCAAAATTAGAAATAAGGCAAATAACACAATGCAAAACCCTGATTTGTTCTAAACTGAATTTACTGAGGAATGCCATCTGATAGCTATTTCCTGACCTTAATCCTAAAGCTGAGCTGGCCAGACGCCTATTTGATAGACAGAGGAAGGTCCAGGACCGCATTTAGACATATTATGTAACTTAATAGTGAGGTGGTGTGTGGTTATTAATCAAATAAAGTAAAACAAAACTCGGTATACCTTGTAGTGCATTGCAACACTTATAATGTTAGTGCTGTTTATTTATGTTCTCTAAAGTGAAATATTTTTTGTAAATTCATAGCCCTTTTTCACAGCAGCTATCTTAACATGCACAGTTAAACACAGGTGTTACTAATGACATTAATGAAGGTTCCGTTCCATTTAAGTGACTGTTTCCAGTGAGCCAGCATGAACAATAGCAGGACCCTGGCTCAATTAGACCTAAATGGAACAGAACCTTCATTAATGTTATTAGTAACACCTGTGTTTACCTGCTATTTCATGTCAAAACAGCTGCTGTGAGAAAAGGCTGTTGCTGTTGACTTTTAGCAAGATGGCTCCTTAGCAAACTCGATACTCAGCCAGTGTCAACTGATGCCAACATATCTGCTAGATTATCCCAAACTGAATAAATAACATGCTAAACAACTTTGCTATATTTCTTGGGAAAAAGGATACAAAATGTAGCAATGAATTATTACTGTTGTTATTTCAACAGAAAATACATTTTGTCCTCTTGACATAAATTTTGTTTTTTGTCAAAAACAAACATGGCTGTGTCTCGAACTGCTTAAGTGGTAACTAGCTAACAGCTAATGAAAGCTTATTTGCACGTTGTGGCATAAGTGTATTTTCCCATGCTGTTTTTGCAGAAGGTACACAGAAACTCTTGGGCATTTTCTGAACAGCTTAAGAAGCTAGGGGACAAAAGGAACAAAATATTACCAAATGCTAACAGTAGCCTGTTAGCTGTTGTTTGTTGTTAGCATTTTATGACCCTGAATCAAGACTGGTTTTTAAAGTTGTGCAGTTATCTGAGAAACAATATGTCAGTGACACTGACATACAAAATATACAAAATATATTCAAAATCTCTGATCTCCCTGGGATTTTACCTGGTAAAAAAAAATTAAAGGTTAAATGTTATGTCTGACTGAGTTTGAGGTGATTACAGTTGGACAATACTAGCATTTCTGTCTTCCATGTTAGAGCTCTTCTCTAACTATTTTAAAGTTAACATGGCTGACACTGAAAACTGCAGTGGCCAGTCTGTTTCTGTGAAGGACTTGGTGTCTTGAGCCGTGGCTGATGAAAAGCTGTATTGTCCAGTGTTTGCTTCGCACCTTGCTGGGTAAATGAGTCCTTGAGCGACTGTTACAGGGCAGCACATACCATGGCAGATACCATGTCTGTTAGTTTGAGTTTCTGTGATACCTACTGTGACACACACACACACACACACACACACACTCACACACACACACACACACACACACACACACACACATATGCAAACACAAGGCTTAAAATAAACAGTTTCTCTTATGAGTGCCAGGACACTGTCGTCAGAAGTCATTCTCTGTTAATCATACTATTTACCAGTAAGGATTCTTTGACCATGAAAGTAGCTGGTACACAAGGAAATACATACTCAGACATAGCTGTGTTCACACAACCCTAATATATGCCTCTTTTCCCACATGGTGCAGGAAAGTGCCCAAGTTTCCAAGTTTTTTATTCTTGTCTGGATGTTTTGTAACACCAGTCATTCTGCTTAATCTTGTTTGTCTGCAGCTCCAGCTGAAGCAGGCCATCCGACTGGGCTCTCCTCCCTCCCTCATGTGCGTGAAGAGGACTGAGGACGCCGGAGCCATGTCTGAGGATGACGGCCTACCATGCAGCCCGCCTGAATACTCCACATCACACGCTGTATGACACGCACACACAGCTTAACACGCAGTTCTCATTTGGAGAGTGACAGTATGAGTGAAAAGACACTTAACACTTGACAAAGTTATTTCTTAA
>OMKZ01026899.1:1341-17163 GCA_900302535.1 Neoniphon sammara
GAGAAGGGCTGTACCACCCTGTACCAGACAGGGAGGAAAAGAGGGAAAGTGGAGGAGAGAGAGGGAAACCGAGACATATTGCTGAGTTTCCATCCAAGTATTTCAACTGAATTATGTAGCATCCAGTGAGGAACAGGGTTAGCGCTTGCTTGATGGGAACTACAATAAAATTTCCTCAAACTTCATGCTCACTTGAGCCAGGAACATTTTTGCTGATAAATAAGTTTTTAAATAACTAGCGATGAAAACACATGGAGTAAATAATGATGATGTGATAGTGATGTTAATCTCTAAAATATCTCATATTTGCTGACCGTCCCATAGCATAGCAATTAGTTGGAACACACCAACTTGACCAATACAAATGAATCATTGAAAAACTTTCTGGTGACGTTCATGATATCAATTTATTCACTTCAGCACAACCAATGGAAGCAAGTAATTTATCATTTATTTTGTAGGCCGATGTGTAATATTAGTAATTTGATGAATGTGCAATTGATTTTGGAGATTTTAGAGGAAGAATTTGGGTTCATGTCAAAATACTGTGGTAACAGTGAATGTCATATTTCTACAAGACAATGTCATAGCATATCAATTGTTTGCTGATAATGTACGTGACAGTTGGGTGAAACAGCTACGGAGAGAGAAAGACAGAAATGGAGAGACAGAATAATAGTCTAAGTCATCTGTGACTAGTGATGCTAATACACTGTCTTATTTTGGATTTATTCAAAATTAGGATGAACTCAAAAATGAGCTTAACCATTAATTCAAAAGATTTATGTCCTCCCTCTATATTTAAATATTCTTGTAATGATGCTTCTTAGAAAGTAAACTGCTTTTAGACCGGCACTACTATTCATAGAGCTTTTGATTTCTGTTATTAATAATAAACCTATGAACTGCTCCACTGCTATCCCATGAGAAATTAAGTTGTCAATTCACTGATGTAGCATTTAGGAGCAAAGTAGATTGAGAACAAACGTACATTTGTGATTATTACTTAGCATTAAGTGTTAAGTTTCAGCTTGTCGCAATGTTAAACCAAAAAGGGCAAATTAGTGAACAAAAGCTGGTGTTTTGTTGGTAATGGCAGTAACTTTTAAAACCCCAGGTCTTCAACTGCAGTATGGTCCCAGTGTGGCTACTGTGGCAGCCCTATTAGAGTTAGTAGCTATCAGCCTTTTCTCTTTCAACATTTTGAGCAGTGCTTGACTAATATGGCTCTTTGAAGGCCAATATTGGTGCTAATTTATGGATTGAAGTTGCCAGTAACCAATATTATGCATTCAGTATTTCAGCATTCAGCATCATGTATTCAAGTACTCAGTGAAAAGCCTCTGAAACTGCTTTTAGACCATTATGGGATACTAAAACTCTCCACTGACAACCACACTAATAAAATTAAGGTTTACAGCTTCTTAAGACAAGGCAATCCACCACACCTATTCTTTTACTTGTATGAAGCAGGTTTCACTGCAGGCTTTGCAGACTGACATGCCAGCTGATTGACTAAAATCACATTCAGTAGCTGTGGTCAGGGAGGCACCTTCATCAAATCAGGGGTGGACACTGACCGGCCCGTATCCGACGTTTTAACAAAACACCAGCATTGGCCTAATATACCAGTCTAGCCCTAATTTGGTGACACAATTTCCTTTTGCTGCAGCCTAACAATGGGTCCCCACAGGTCAGAGGGCAAGAGAGAGAGAGATAGAGCAAGAGAGAATGACAGAAAGAGATAGTGAGAGAGAAAGAGAGAGAGAGAGAGAGATGAGGAAAGAGAGAGCGAGCATTCCAGAGAACACAGGACTTCTGTATTCTGCTGGCCTGTGGCCCGATGTGCCCGTCCTCACCTCTCTGCTTCAGTGGCTCACTGTGTGTGTGTGTGTGTCCATAAAAGTCAGCCCTGACCCCGTCACCATGGTGACGTGACCTCATACCTGGTAGTGCAGCCTAACTAAAGGTCAGTCCAGAGTTTCAGTTCATCCAATTTACATTCTTGCTGTAACACATAAACTGTATAGCTCTTCTATTGATTCACACACTTTCTCACATTCTCAAACAATGGATTTTTAGAAAAATAAAATATGATATAGGGAAAACGTTGGGCCTGTTTGTTGCTGTTGAGAACAACAAAAAATATGTAGTTGAAATTGCCTGTTTATACTTTGTTTACTAAGTGAGGAGAATGTGTTGCTGTAAGCTAGCCGACGTCAAGCCCAAGCCTGTAAGCAACACGACAACCAGTAAAGGCATGTCAGAAATATAGGAAATACCCCACCTTCTTTTGTTTATTATCTCTATCTAGACACAGCCCACAAGCTATAATATGCCAAAAATAACATGCAAATAGTCGCACTGCAACAAAACCAACTGTGTATCAAATTTCAGCAATTCCTCAGAAACACATACAGCCAATGCCACTGATATATATGATGTAGATTCCTTGGTTTCGAGTTGTCAGTGCAAGAATCAAACTTTCCAACAAAACATGCCATCACAGCACCTGTGTGCTGGACAGGTTCGGCAATCCTAAGTTTTTATGGGAATCTTTCATGTATTACTCACTTTGCAATGTCTGCAGGCTATCTGCAGGTTTCCCAAAGCCGAAAGTAAAAAAAACAAAAACACGACAGGTTTTGATACATTTTGAGGCTAACCAAAGCAGAATTCAAGATCAAAAGAAAACACCCAAAGTTGTCAGGTGTTTTCAGGCCTCTGCTGTCTGTTCTGCCATAAAAACACAATGTTGGTGTTGAGGTTCTGAGGCAAGCTGTCTTAGCTACTTGGGACATGGTTCACCATCAGTGTATATGTAGTTGATATCAATCTCATCCCGAATACGCTGCTACACTCCTATTGCTATTTGCTAATGCAACAAACCTATGATCTAACATGACAGTTTCATCCAACATAAAACAGAGTTTCCATCAACACGCCTCAATAATAACTGACAAACCAAACCTACATCCACTCCTGTCAAACTATCTTTCTTCAGCTGACAACCAGAAAATTCCTATGGCAATGACAGCTTCTTTAAGACAAGCTGTAATTATGTTTTACTTAGTAATGTAGGCTGGTTCTGGTTGATCACATTTGGGTCTATGAAATTGGGCTACTGCCATAGCTGTCCCACCTGACTCGGCCTCACTTTAAGGAAATACTGTTTTACTGCATTCTATTCAGTATCAATAGCTCTTTTTTCACAGCAGTTATTTTGACATGAAATAGTAGATAAACACAAGTGTTACAAATAACATTAATTAAGGCTCTGTTCTATTTATGTGTAGCAGAGTCTTTTCAGTGAGCCAGTATGAACAATAGCAGGACCCTGGCTTGATGGAACCTTAATTAATGTAATTACCTGCTATTTGTTTCAAAATGTCTGCTGTGAGAAAGGTCTATTGACTGTGCATTTTTCTTATACAGGGACTGTTTGGGATCTTTGAGTCATGTGCTTCTAAAGTTTGCTAGAATATCTTCATGAGGGCAGTAGCTGCAAGGTTACATGCATCCATACACTGAGATGGAGGGAAGAAGGTAGATCAGTGCCTTGCTCGATGGCACTTTAACAGTGGTTGCTAAGGGAGGAGAGACTGTAAGCCTCCACTAAATAGACACACAGAAACACCCTGGCCACATTAGCTGTCGAAACCATGACAATGTAACAGCCAAAATGCCAGAGCAGCACAGTGTTATCATCAAAGTCACTGCTGACAGCCTGAGGCACGGAGCTGTGACATTGGAAAGGTCAGATTGTTCACTGACCTCAGGAGATTTGAGTGGCACTGCTGTTCAAGATAGTGGTTTGTGACTAACAGCATAGTGATTAAGTGAAATGCCAGTCTCCTCCTCCTCCTTCACCGCACCTCTTTCTCTATCACTATCTCCTCCCCTCTTTTCTCTCCCACCTTTATCCCAGACCGTCAATATCTTAAGCCCGAACAAGCCGCTGAGAAACTCAACGTGGGATTTTCGTCTTGAACCCTCTAAATGTGTGGAGCAGCCTAACTGGAGGTACAGAGCAAGAATCAGTCAAAGGGGTCAACAGGCTTCCCAGGATTACTTTGCTTGATTAGCTGTGTGATAAAGACATTTAACTAATGACACTTTGCTGTCTACATTTCTGAAACCTGACTAGTCTGCAAGGCATTTGAAACCAAACACAGATAAACATATCTATCAATCAAGCACAGAAAGAAAGTCCTGATAAGTCGTCTGAGATACTCCAGTCTCGTTCTTATGTTGACACAGGCCCCGATACATTCCGTTCCCTTGTACGGAGGAACGGTGAGGCCAAACTCCATTCAAAAATCCAGCAGTTTAAAGTTGCCTTGCTTATCAGTGAATGTACACAACAGGTGGCACACAAGACCTAACCTGAATGGCAGGGGGGAAATTCTCGATTCGGCATTGATGTAATCCATAAATTAACACGTATTACAATAAGATGACCACCTTAAAATGTAATTTTAATGGAGTTGGGAGTCACATAGAGGGGCAAATATAAAAATCAATTCCATACACATGAGAGACTGGTTACATAGCTTCCTAATTTATAGGCTGCCGTTTGTGGGAGTATGTGGAGGTCTTCCTCAAAACTAACACGTTTTGATGCTTAAACATAACCTTACACGTAAATTATTCTCCATAGTAAGACTATGCAAATGCTTCACTCACGACAAAGGTTGTGTTTTATAGTTCTAACTTAACAACTAACTGTATCTGGCTTAACCGAAGACAAATTCTTTCATATATTTGGCACTGAAGACTGACAGCTAGCTAGAAAAGTGACTGTTTTGGTTAGCCAGCTCTAACTTACCTTCAAAGTAACCAACTAACGTTAACGTAGTAGCTTTGCTGTAAAGTAGCTTCACTTTGAGTAGAAATAAAGTGCCCACTTTTGACATGAGTGTAGCAACCAGCCACCTTGACTTCAAAACCCACTTTACCCAGCAGGCAGAGGTTAGTTTTAGTAAACGCCAACAGGCTAATGTTAGCGGCTAACTAGCTAGCTAGCTTCTTCATGCAGCTACCTGTTGATAACAAAGCCACTTCAGATCACACCGAAAACACAGGAATACTCACTCTGTTTTTCTGCGTTGTCCCAGTATTCCTTTTACTGGTAAATCCAAATGGGAACTGCTTAATTCTAATACACCCACTCGTAGTTTGAGCTTTAGTTTATCTAATTTACAGTTTAACTTTGACAGACTAGTAGCTACTTCATCCAGAGACAGCAGACCTCTCCCTCTGACTGTCTGTCATTTCCAGCTCCAGACTGGGGGAGGAGCCATAGTGCTGCGTTCAGAATGAAACGATAATGGTGATTGGATACAGTCACGAAAGGAATCTCCTCTGAGCCAATCGAATACGTTCCTACATCAGCAAATATAAGGTTAATACTAAATAGTGGAATCAACCTCAGCTATTATACTGACATTTTTAATTATTATTTTATAGGCTGGGTTTTATGCAATACATCCCAGATTTTTTTTTTTTTTTCAAAAAATTTTTTTTTATAACTTCTCAATTAATGAAAATATACATATGATATATTAACCAATGCTACCACTACTACTACTAATAATGCTAATAACTTTGACATTTACTGACTTGTTTTTTAAACCAGAAGTATCCAAGATTTGTTATAGTGGGATTAGGTCTACTACTGTACTTGGATACATTTTAGAAGCACTTTGCAAGACTTCTTAACATTTAAAATAATTTTGCAGATTCTTCAGTAGTCTCCTTTAAACGTTTAAATGAATTTTCACTATTTATGTTTTATATTTTTACTTGGATGTGGTGGAGGAAGCCATAAATACACCATGAATGCATCCCAGTGTGGTTTTGGACTGATTTTATGGATTTTCAGAGAAAAAGAAAGATAGGGTCAGTGGATAAAAAACTTAAACTTATTCAATATCAATATCAATATCAGCCTTTCAAGAAGAAATGTAGTGAAAAAAAAGTCATGAAGCTTTGAACCAAAAGAGGGCACTGTTAGAGCAGAGAGGTTGTGGGCCTGGATGGTTTTTGGGAGGAAATTTATACGTCCACATAATGCTCAAGAGTCTTCATTTTGGTTCAAGATTATCTGGAATTGAATCACAAAGGAGTCCCAGCTTTAAAGGTCATGGAAACATTGATGAATGTACCATAACCACAGGCCACAGGGAGCTTTGTTGCTGTCCCACAACATGAAAAACGAACAAAATCTGCCGCAACCCCACATTTCTAGCAATGTGCATGAGTCAGCTAAATAAATGCAAATATTGTGACACATTTTGTGACCAAAAACAACAAAAAAGGAAAGACAGAGGCTATAAAAAGTATTCACCCACCTTGAGATATGGCATATTTCCTTGTGCTACAAAAATTATTTGTGATACATTTATTTGGGATGTTTGGCTTAAAATCTGTGCATGATAGTCTTCTCTATCAAAATGGAATAAATTTAATGAATTTAATAACAGAAAATCTAGATTTATCCCCTTTACTTGCTGGAAAAAACATTTCATAAGGTATTCATTGTCAACTTTAAGTGAGACATTTTGAATTTGAAACTTGAAACTTTTCAGGATCACCCAAATTACCCATTTGTTGCAAATACACAAAACACAAAAATCCCAAATGAATGTATTTTGGTCTAATTTTTACCACAAATGAAAATGTGCAAAGAGTCAAGTTGGGTGAATACTTTTCACAGTAACTGTTAATTATGAACTGTTTCATCATGTTGCCTGTTGACAAAGGCTGAGTTTACAACCTGATAAAATGGGATGCCGAGCTATAAATAGCCTGAGCTTGGTTTGATCACAATTAGACCATCTAACCTCCTCAAATCCATTTGTCAACATCTATATAAACATCATGTCATACTTTACTCTCCATGTGTCAGGATGCATTTCAGACAAGGGGGCTTTCCCGCTAATCAAAGTCCCATTTTAGACACGAGGCTTTGACTGTCAGAAAAATGTGTTTCTAAAAGTGATTCTTTGGTTGGGTTTTTTAAAGGGACAATGCATGACTAATCAATAGTTCAGGTATTGTGCCAGTCAGCAGCACTGAATGAAAACATGAAAGGAATACTCCAACGTTTTGGGCGAAATACCCTATATCTGACTTACTTTTTTCTGACACTGGTTTGGTTCCTATGGGTAGCATTTCGTGTTAGCTTAGCATAAAGATTTTAAGTCTACAGGAGTCATTAGCTTAGCTCCATCAAAATGAAAATACAAACGTTACAAGAACTATAACCTGTGTTATAGTTCCTACCATCTAACTTAAAAAATTCCAAGACATGTATTTCAAATACACATAATACATTGTGTAAATAAGACAGCTTCAGTGTTGCTGTAAGGTTTGTTTTTTCACTTTGACGGAGCTAGGCTAATGACTCCTGTGGACTTCAAGTCTTTATGCTTATGGAACTGAACCAGTGGACGTCCAGAGGTGAAAATGGTATCGAACATCTTGTCTCAATCTGGGTAAGTCAGAAAAAGGGTATTTTGCCCAAAACGTTGGAATATTCCTTAAAAAAATGGCACTATTCCAAGCAACATGTAAATAACACTGATGATCTGAGAAGAGAGTGACTTCCTTAAACAGAGGGTACAGAATAATCAGGATTATTTTTATTAATTCATCTTCAGTTTCAATAATATCATTACAGAAAAAACATCCTCTTCATTATATTTATACAGTTGTAGTAGAATGCTGTGTCATTGCTTCATTACAAGTGCTGGTCATAGTTTATATTCTGTGCAGTATGACACTGAGTTCAGTGTTTAGAATCAGTCAGTACAAAGGCAGTTTATCAATAACCTGCGTCTTCTTACTCAAATGAATCTATCTGGGTTTGATTGATCCTCCTTGGGCAGGCGCCAGGACATGCTCTGATGCTGCCTTCACACCATATTGGATTTTCGGTAAATACAAGCTGCCGACTGGGGAAAAAAATTCACGTCTGCCTCCTGGTGATTAATACAAATAGGATATGTGGGAATTTTTCTGTAGGGTCCAACATGTCCTACTTGACATCAAAAATTGCAGAAGTGCATCAACACAGTGGTATACATGGCAGCATACTCACTGATGTCAGCAGTCCAAGATACAAAAAAAAAGTCCAAAATGATCAGTTATACTCACACCAATAATGAGCTGTACTTACAAAAAATTAGTAATATCTGCTGCAGAGTTGAAATTCCTTCATAAAAATTATTTTGGATGTGGGCGTCAAACACCTAAATCCTTCCAAATTGTAGCAGTGAGGTGTAACCTCACTCGACGCTGTCCGATATGGCGTGAATGCGGCATGAGCCACTGATTGAAATGGTGCATTCGAGGTAACTGGGAAGTTTCTCACATCCAAGCTAGAGTGACATAATGGCGGCGTCACACTCAGAAACTTCACAAGTGGTATAAACTCACTAACGATTGGCTGCCGCGTAAAAAACGGACGTAAATTAAAATGTTTACCCGGATCGAAAGCCCCGCCCGGGCACTGCCCTCTGGTCTCTGAATCAAACCTGCCCAAAGAGAAAGACACGCCCCCTCTATGGGCACAGAAGTGTAAAAGTGAGGAAGGGGGAGGAAAATGAGAGGGAGGGTGAGGAGAGAAGGATTTGGGGGGTGTGGGTGGGGGGTACGACTGTGTCAGCCTATCAGGGGAAGAGTCAAAGTTCACAACCATTGACTTGTGCTGCATTGATGTCGCATGGGAAAGATGGGAGACACAAGCGTCCGAATTGAACATAAAGTTGACCTCAGATTTCAGGTGGCATATACTACTTGGAAACTTTCACTTCCAGCAAAAAAATATTCCTAATTAAATGTGGGAAATAATAGATTCATTTCAACTCAATTTCCCCACATGGATCAATAAAGTATTCTGATTCTGATTCTGATTCAAATACAACCATCAAAATGAACAATTTTCATTATGTGCCCAAATTCCTGATCACAACTCTGAAAATCCCATGGCAGGACACAACTATTGGCTGGAATTTTGTTTTGTGGTTGATGCTGCAATATCTGCTATGCAGTAAAAAATTAACCCACGGGAATCTGTATTAAACGTGAAAGAGCTGATCAGAAGCAATCAACATCTGCAAAAAACGTCACTTGTTGCTTCTTGACAGCTTCAGATGTGTTGTCAAAACTTTCAAAGTTTTGGGCAAAATACCCTTTTTTCAACCTCTGTACATCCACTGGTTCAGTTCCACGGGTAGCATTTCATGTTAGCTTAGCATAAAGACTTGAAGTCTACGGGAGTCATTAGGCTAGCTCTGTCAAAGTGAAAAAATAAACCTTACAGCAACTCTTATTTACACAATTTACACAATACATCATGTGTATTTGAAATACACGTCTTGGATAAAAAAAAAAAAGAGAGTCATGTTAGGAGAATTTAGATGGTTGGAACTATAACCGCTGAACACGTGTTCAGCGGTTAAAGTTCCAACCATCTAACTTCATCTAACTTCATTACTGTGTAATATACATGATGCATTGTGTAAATAAGACAGCTTCAGAGTTGCTGTAAGGTTTATTTTTCACTTTAACAGAGTTAGGCAAATGACTCCTGTAGACTTCAAGTCTTTATGCTAAGCTAACATGAAATGCTACCCATAGGAACTGAACCAGTGGACATAGAGAGGTGAAAATGGTAAAAATGGTATCAAACATCTTGTCTCAGTCTGTGTAAGTTGGAAAAGGGTACTTTGCCCAAAACCTTGGAGTATTCCTGACCATGTGGGATTACTTGGCACCGACCACATAAACTGAAAGCAACAGGGAACTATAGGTGGTACGCTGCATCAAAGGAAACTGTGAATTGCATATGATCCATCAGAATGGTCCTCGTAAACTGGTTAACAATTTAAATTTGTTTTAGCCAACAGGTCATTGCAGCAAATCAGCTGACTATGTTTTAAATGTGAGAGGAAAACTAAGCTCAGTGATAATCTGACTTGTCCTGTCGTGACATGCAACTCACTTTTGGGAAAAAGAGCAAACATGGCTGTACATGTAACACTTACCAGTAGACCAAATGTGACACTGATCTACTGTGATTCCTAAAATCCGATCAAACTACATACAGTAAGACAAAACAGTTGAATAAAATAAGTTTGATTTGCAGCGCCGGACCTTATTGGTCCAGGCACTTTTGACTTGAATAAGCACCTGAACGCTGTTATGTTATAAATTACCTAGTTTACGAGCACCAGAATGCAACATTAGGTAGGGTTAGACTGATACATAGTCAGTGTTGTCCACCTCCCTGATCACAGTATGTTTTATTATTGTGTTAATATCAAATGTCTGGCCAGAGAAGTCACTCCAGCATGGTGTGGGAGGATCTAACTCAACCTGCACTGAAACCTGCCTCTCTCTGCTAACTGGCCAAAAAGAATTTCATCACTATGGCTTGTAGTGAAGAGTTTTAGCGTCCCAAAAATGATATATCAGGGGCTTTTCCACCATAATAAGAATACAATTTTTGGGGGAAACGCTGAATTCTTGTCGTTGTTTTGTATTTTTCTAGCATGATCTTTAAAGAAAGTGAATGATGGCATGGATTATCACGCAGCTTCAATCCAAAAATATCAGTATTGGCTTTCAAAATCTCATACCGGTCGAACCCTAATGTTCGGCTTGGGGTGCAGGAGACGATGGTGACACTGCAGGGAGGAGAACTTCTGTGTCTTGGAGGAGAGAAGAGATGAAAGGAAATAAGAGAAGGAGAGAAAAGGGAAAAGAGGGAGAAGACAGGACAGGAGGAGGAGAGGAGGCGGAGATTCTCTGTCTATATCTACGAGGGAAAGTGCTAAACACACAAAGCAAATGGAATAGGAGAGAAGAGGGCATGGTTACTACTGGGATGATAATATTCAATCAGAACCATAATAATAATAATGATAATAATAATAAATTGAATATTAATTAAGAATATTAATCATCATAATAATCATTATCATCAGGATAATAATAATATTACAGAATAAATCTCATATTTCATATCTCATATAGTTTTTTCTTTTTTTTTTCACATTTTTCTCTGTTGAAATACAGTGATCTCCTCAGAGCGGACCAATGAGTATTCAGCCTCCGCTGGCTCCAATTGGCTGTTGCATATGACATCACAGCTAATGGCGACCAGGTAGACATGCATCACTTCCTGCCCCCCGCCCGTTTCCTGTCCAGACAGGAAGTCCTGGCACTGCCATGGTAATCGGTAGCGAGTGACATCGTAGTCTAGGGGGAAAAAAGGAGCACGTTTTTATGGTACAACGTAATGTTCAGTGCAAATGTAAACAATGTGGTGGTGCTTAAACTGCACTACTTTAAGTATAAAATGTGCATTTAAAATGTGAGGAAGTTATACTGCTGCAAGTGTGTAGAGGGCAGAAACCTACAGAGCACAAAAGAATAAAACAAAAGCATCATCTGAAGAAAGCATAACATAATTTGCTTTATTCATAGTTGATTTAAATCAAACTCGAGGCAAGAAACTAGGAAAGAAGGAAAGGACATGATATCACTGTGCATTGCGTGAGCCCAAATTGGTACCAAGCATGAAAACTTTCAGCTGGTTGCCAAAGTGGTGCATGGGTTTGCAAGCCCTCTGTTTATAGGCTAGCTGAACAAGTTATTACCCAGCCAGGTGTTGGAATTATTGGTAATTTGTAGGGCTTCCCACGGAAAGTTGATGATTTGAATCATTTGACGCCCTGAGTTGAGCATTCGTTTTCTTTTTTGGTCGTTTTTTTAAGACGGTGAATGTGGATTGCAATACCACAAAAGAGACAAAATATTTAAATATACACCAAGATTATCCTATAGTTGGGAGATGAGTACAGTGCTAAAGAAGGTCCAAATCAAAGACCACAAGTATGCTGATCCATAATGATAATGTTAGTGGTCACCTAGCACTTCTATAAGCTAGCAGACAAAGCTAACATAACACAATTTGACTGTCAATAAAACACCACTAAAGATAAGAAGCATTATTTTGTATGCATATTACTAACAGTAAAAATAAAGCGTATTAACACTCTGAATTAATAATAATTAGACGTGGCTGGTTAGGAGATAAATACAAGTAGCTGACAGCTAACGTTAGCTAACATCACAGTGCTCCCTGCAGTCCAGTTGCTGTGGTCTTTGATTCAGACCTTCTCAAGCCTTACTGAAGGATAGAAGAGAAAAGAAAGCATAACGCACCTGCATCATAGCCGTCCGATGACCATGACGTCCACAACCTCTCCTTTATGCAGCTCCACATACTGCTCTGTTTTAGGAGGCAACATCAGCAGACCGTTGGCACTACGCATAGACATCAGCCTGCTGGATACCTGGTTACCTGATAGAAGAAAGAGTCAGTGTGTGTGAGTGTGTGTGTGTGTGTATGTGGGCATGTCTTTCGATACTTGTGAGGACCAACTATTGACAAACTACCACTCTGTGAGGACATTTGTACTTGTGATGACATTTTGGGTTGTCCACGCAAATGAAAAATGCAAATTGTGGCTTATTGGTTAAGGTTAAAGTTACAATTAGGGTTAAGTTAAGGTTAGGGTCAGGGTTAGGCTTTAGTTGGCTGTGGTTTTGATTAGGGAAAGGCTGTAGAGAATGAATGGAAGTCAATGTAATGTCCCCACAAAGAAGTAAGACCAACATGTGTGTGTGTACCTGTGCTTTGTGCCCAGGGCAGGGGTTCCTGGTGATGCCAGGTGAGGATACAGCGATGGTACTCTGGTCTGGGATCCAGCTTAACATCACAGGATAGCTGAAATACACACACACACACACACACACACACACATACACTTACTGACAAGGTCAGAGTGATTCTAAGAGTGAGTCTTCAGAGTGATACAGACAAAATATACTGTATTAACTTCCAACTCAAGGGATTCGATGCAAAATGTTTAACATTGTTGCCTGAGGTTTGTTTATATTTGACAACACAGATATTACATCCTCAAAATTACTACTATTTTTAAGCAAATGGCCCAAGGTAGCTAATGACTTCAAATGTCTTGCCAATAGTGAATTTTACTTATGATAACCACAACACAGCTACAAAGCAGCACACCTGTAGCTGGTAGGGAGTCAGTGTCTTGTTCAAGGATACTTCAGTAGGGTTGGGATTGAACCCAGGTCCAGGTAGCTGAGCAGAGTGGCCACTCTGCTGCATGTTTAATAGTTTATCACTAAAAATCAATTAGGTTTGACAATATGTGTGTGTGTTTATGTGTGTGTTACCCTAGCTTTAATAATAGTAGGTCTGGGATCCAGAATGCCCTGCATCTTTCTCAGAGCAGGAATCACAAACAGGTTACACGTCACCACTGCCGACACTGGGTTACCTAGAAAACAACACAACAGCACCGGGGTTACCAGGGAAAACCTCAACGTCCGCAGCATTTCATGCATTATCCACCTCAATTTATGTAAACTAATTATACTATCTCATTGTACACTGGTTCAGTACAGTAACGATTGAAAGCTTGATGTTTGTTTGTGGAGTGATCTGTATAATCTCATATGTAATCTGTCTTGAACTTTATTTTGCAATAAACACAATGTCCTATTGTCCCCGTGCTATATGCTGGCTGTTGATATTTCCTTGGACCAGAACAGTGCGTAATTCAAGATTCCTGTAAGAAACCTTAACTTTTATATGGAGTAGTTTCCAGAATGTTACCACAGTGGCTTAGCTGATATTTTAATAGGCCCACTATGTCCTAGGACATCTTGAATTCTCTGAATGATTTGGCCTGAAATTATATAATTGGGCATTTTCTGAAAATTGGATTCAGTTTGTATGAATCATCTGATAGAGATGTCTTCAGGCCTGAGGAAGTGGATTCTAGCTGGTTTAATGGACAGATGTGCATGACAAATGGAACTGGCACTGAGTTACCTAGGAACTTCTTTCCACCTGGCATTATATTGTGTCCTAGGTGATGGGATTGTGATTAAATAGAGCGACAGCACATCAAATTTAGGTGTAGGTGCATCCAAGATAGACTGTAGGTCCAATTGTCCAAATGACCTCCAGAGATGGTCCGAGAGGCATTTGGGCTCATTAACAACATGTAAATCCAATGGAGCGGAGGCGGACCGGCGGCGCAGCAGTGAAAGGGGTTGGATCAGGAGTAATACATCAGCAGTAGGTGTGGTCGGGGCATGTGTCAATCAAGTTCAATCAAATCAGTTCTTCACAAACTGCACTTTGCACAGTGCACAGTGCAAGAAGTTTATGTATTTTTGTAAGAGTTAGAGTTGTCTTTATTGATCCCCCAAAGGAGAAATTACACAGCAGCAGCAATTACAAAAATTACAATCCTATGCCTTGCAAAATAAATAAGAAGCCAAATATATAGTAGTATATTATGTACATGTGCATAATGTATACGAATATGTATAAGGTATATGTATATTGTGTGTATGGTACCTGCGTTCATGTGCATGTAAGGAAACTTATGACAAATATATTACGTCCATGTGCATGAAAATGAGACCATGTGGCAGCCCCTGACGCATAAGAGTCTGATGCTGGCTGCACAAAATTTAATCTAGGTACCCACATTGGACAAAAGGTCCATAATTGCATGTTGCTTTGAAAATGTGCACCATATTCATCAAGTTAGGCCTCATATGGAACAACATACCTGCTGCCTTCAAACGGCTATAGGGATTTAATCAACCATAAGGGAAGGCCCTCATACATCCTACAAGCAGTTACAGATGACAGATATAGGTAAGAAACAGCCCTTAATCTTTGCTATAGTTTTTTATGCCCCCATCTGCCCACCCCACAGGGAGAGCCTATCTGGCCCACCCGACCCATTTTCACAGCAATCCAATCACGCCTACTCTCCACACACTACTTGAAGGAAAAAAAAAAGACAGCCAGATGTTTGTTGTTTGGTTTCTCTGCTGCACATATAGGTGCCATTTTGCAGAAGCACATGAAGGCACTGGCAAAATAAAAAACGGATTATGTTAATGTCTTTGGAATTTAATCTGTAACTATGCTGAGTGTTGGCCTGCACCTCTTTACCTAATAATACCCACTCCCCTCAATCTGAATCCACCCAATCTTCACTGCAGATTTCAGACTGACCCGCTCATCACCATCATCCAGGTACAAGACTCTATATTTCTGGCATTGTTGCCTAAATTAAATTAAAGTTTAGTAAATGTATCTATTGGTTAAAGAATTTATATCAAAGTAAAAAGGTCAACATCATATACATTAAAGGGTTAAAGAGATTTTTGAGAGATCCATGTGAGTGCGCCTCTGTCAACTAAAGCCATAAAAACAACATAGAACACCTGCATCTGCGCTAAAAGGCAGTTTGAGGAGGTGGAGGCACAAGAGGATTTTTGGGCACCAAACTTGCAGGGCACTGGCTGATATGACACTCCTCCCTGTAGTGTGCTCCCCACCCACTTCGGTGGAATCAATGCTGTGGCAAGATAAAATTACCAAATGGCTGCAGCCAGGCCCAATTGGAAATACGCCATCTCCAGCAAAAATTCACTGCACTTGATCTGTGCAGGCACAAAAAAGGACCGGTAATTCAGTGGATAATTCAAGATTCCTATTCTTAACTATGAAGAGGCAAATAAATATTACAAGATGAAGTGATGTGTGTAGTAATTTGCATTTTGGTGAGGCAAAGAGTAATCAGATTTGTGTGAATATATCAGTGACTTATTTTAAGGTGTTTTTGTAATCAAGCTACAATCATATCTAGATGCAATCAAAATAGGAGAGGTATGTTACTGCTATAT
>OMKZ01026899.1:17183-33022 GCA_900302535.1 Neoniphon sammara
ACTGCTATATGAAAAGGAGGCCAGAGAATTACTATCTACAAAGAGCTTCCCTTACTTTTCAAAAAATGTACAGCTGTCATCTTCTCTGGCACTAACTTACCTGTTATTCACCGTGATTAGGCAGTGAAATAATGTCAACAAAAAGAAAATGAGAGAGGAGGAGGAAGAAAAGGAGGAGAAGAGGAGTAGACCTGTAGGCCTTGACCACACCCATACATGCAGTACACTGCCACAAGAGGAGCCTTCAGTGTAATGAGCACAGGGGTAATGCTGCATTCACATTATAGTAGTATGCTAATCATTTTCTAAAAAAAAAAAAAAAAAAAAGAACGCTGGTAAACCCCACCAACATTAGAAAGTGCCACCTACTGAGCCTGCAGCCCAAACTTAGAATTAAAAGCAGTGGTACATTTGTGCACCACGTAGATTTATACACCTGGTCTTCTCGTCTCTTCTTCAAACAACAATAAAAGCAGTGAAGAAGCAAGAACATTCTTGTTCCAGGAGACAATTTTGGAATTTGGAAAAACTTTTACCAGGAGGAGATGTCCCCTCAAAATTTTTGCGCAGTTGAGCTATTCCAGTTCACTGTTTATGCTTCTTTTTTCTTTCACAGTGGGAATCACGTGGGATTATTTGTCCAATGTATAACCTATCAGCTGTTTGAGATGAAATGAAATATTAAAAATCAGGCAGGGCTATCAAACAGTTCAGTTTTTATTATATGAATGCACATCTAATGGTCAGACTTCTTGTTTATTGAAGTAACCATGGTATCAAGAAAGAGTCGGTGTGGTTAATTGGCATGCCGCAATGCTGACCAGTTTGGCTCTTTTTAGGTAACAATGTGCTTGCAGCATTAGATGGGTTCTGGATAAGGAGGTATCAGTACAGCTGACTGAGGGTCAGGTCATTATGAAGGCTGACGAAGGCGAGGACCAGGAACTGGACCAGGGCTAGGGCTAGTACTAATGGCTTGGGCAGACAAGAATGTGCCATATTGCAGGTTACATTCAGGATCAAGGTCAAGGTGCTGTCATCTGGAATCATCTAGGGATGACCTGAAGGTCACTTGGACGCTAGAGTGCAGTTAACCCACTTGCTCTAGCTAGGCAGAGACAGGAGAGATTTTAGGGTTAGAGGACAACAAGGAGTCATTTAGGGTTTGAGGATATGCGGGGTTAGAGGTAAGTTAGGGTCAGCTGGGATGTGGGCTGAGAGGTCAAATTAAGGGTCATTTCGGGTCTTTTGGGGTTGAGGTTAGGACCTATTTTATTTAGGAGAAGCAAAGAGGGATTTATGGGGTGGGAGCTCTTTTGGGGTTCCAGGTTAGGACCTGCTTCCAACAGGTGGAATGGGGATATGGATTTAAAAGTTTGGAGGTCACTTAGGGGTTACTTGGGTTGTAGGGTAGGAGGCTATTTAGGGGTCATTTGGAGGTCCAAGGTTAGGACCAACTTCTTCTAGGTATAGTAAGGGAGATATTAGTGGTGTTATAGGTCTTTTGGGTTGTGGGGAAAGAAATTATTTAGGAGTCATTTAGGGTTTGAGGTTAGCACCTACTCCACTTCAGGTTGAATGAGGCAAGATTTGAGGGATTACAGGTTATTTAGGGTTCAAGGTTAGGACCTACTTCATATAGGTGAAGTCAGGAAGGATTTGTGGGGTTAGAGGTCATTTTGGGGTCATTTGTGGTGTGGGGTAATAGGTCATTTCCGGGTCATTTGGGTGTCAAGGTTGGGATTTGCTTTCTTTAAGCAGAATAAGGAGGGATCTATGCGAGGTCACTTAGGGATCATTTGGAGTTTGGTTTCAGGACCTACTTCCTCTAGGCGGAGGGGGTACTGGCTGTCTGGCATCGGTCTCACTCAGGGCTACGGCCTCCAGCAGAGAGGGCCCAGTCTCTCTGAAGCTGAAGTTTCCTTTAATAACAATAGGAATACATACACAGCACTGGACTGGAGCGAATACCACCAGGGACCTATACTAAGGCCAAAGGACATAATAGATGGTCCCTCAAATAAGCATGACAACTTTACATCTAGTACTCAATTAAAAAGTGGAATAGCAACACAGTAGTGCCACAGCAGCAAAGAGCTGCTGGGCTGCAGTGGTAGAGAGATGAGTCTGCACATAGTATAGACTAGGGTTCAACTGATGGAGATTTTTGAAGACTGACACTAAACTTTTGGACTAAAGCTGTTGATAGCCAACATTTTAAGGCGTTGAATATCTTCACTAGATTTTTTATCATTTCATTATATCAGTATGTATCATTTGACAATTTTCATGCCAAAAATCCAAGTACTCCCCGCAGAATTGAATTTTTCTTGAGTTGGAAAAGACTCCGAAACAGTATCATGTGGCACTAAATCTGTAAACTAAACACTAAAAGCCAAGTAAAATTGACTAATGAAGTTCTTGTAGTTGGGTTAGCAGCTCCTAAAATATAATTCCAGACATTTTTACCTGAATCCTATCTTCCGCGTATTGTCCATCATATCAATAAATTCAGAAATCTTGTCTATTGCCTCACTATTGAACTACTTCCAGCTCCTTTGCCAAGGTGCGTCAATCTCCAATATAGAATGAGTGATTTGTTAAAAAACAACAAGCACTGGGTGCTTTTGAAGTGCGTTTTTGTTAGTGTGCACTGGCCATTAGAATTGTACTGGAGAGCGACGCACCTTAGCAAAAAAAGGCATGCACAACTAACTGATGAGCATTTGTCATAATCGATTAGTGTGATGGAAAATGATGGGAAAATAGGTTCCAAGTTGAAAATAGCTGGAATTATCATTTATGATAGAGCAAGGCAGGTATCACTGCAGGTTTTGCAGACTACCTAGGTGAATGAAAAAGGGGGAACCTCCATCATATCAGAGGTCGACCCCACTGACTGGCCTGTATTTGATTTTTAATAAATCCTGTTGCGATATATGAGCAAGCCCATATGTTGGTCTAAACCTTACCATGAACAGACCATCCTTAGGACAGCGAGGGCATGGACATGCTAGACAGGGGCTAATGCTACATGGGAGTCTAGGGCTAGAGGTAAAAAAAATTAGGAAAGGCCAATGTCGTCCTGGTTGGCTATGGGGCTGGGTAAGCCGAAAGATATGCTGGGTAAGCAACACTGAAGAGACAAGTGGGTCACTAGACCGAGGCCACTGGGATCAGAGACGGTCCGGGGGATTGGACAACAGGGAGCTATACACACTTACCCACTGCCATCCAAATTACAGAGGGTAAACCAGTTTAAACCAGGACAAACCAGCATATGAGGTAAACCACAAAGGATAAGAGACAGAGCAGGTTAAAACAGACCGGGACAAGAGCTAGGAAATCTGGGTAAGAGGATCACGGCTGACACACACACACATAAACACTCCTATTCCAGACACAAATACAGTACCTGGTAGAGCAAAGATGAGTTTCCGTGCTCCGTCAATGTCTACTGTGGCAAAGGTAGTAGGAAGACTGAGAACCAGAGACAGGGAGCATTAGTAACAGTAGTATCCTTTCAGTACTAACAGCAGTAGTGGTAGTAGTTACTGTAGTAGTAAGTGGGCTAGTAGCAGTAGTATAAACAAGTTATCAGTTCAGCTCATATCTACCATGGTTCAAATAGAAAATTAATTTGAAAAAGAGCCCCCCCATCATCTCACCCTGGCTTCATGAAGACTCGTCCAAAGTGGATCTGAGCATGAAGGTCAATATCCAGCACCTGCTTCAGGTAGTCCTGACAGAGCAACAGAGACAGACAGATAGGTCATGATAATGTAGCACACTTTAGGTGATTACAGTTTCATCTTGACATTTTGAGCCTCAGTCAATCATTTTTTCCAGTTGGTTGGGAGTAACTGCTGGAATGATGTAATGGCTAAAAGCTTCAGATTGAAGGTGTTTGAACTCCTTGAAACTGTCAAGCTGTCCTCTGTGATTGAAGTTTTTCAGAGACACTGGTTGCTCCTGGTCAGCTTTTCCACACTTAAAGCCATAATGAATAAGAGGAAAAAAGAGGAATCAGACACACTGATCACTGATATCACATCACTGATCTCTCTCTCTGATCACAAAATGACCTGATGTTGTGATGAAAATATTTGTTTTATTTGAAATGAATGTATCACTCCTCGAAACTGACTTCAAGTATGTGCTTGTTGGTACTGCCAGTATTGCAGAAGTCAGAGAAACCAGGATCTATCATCAAATCATCAAAGTATTATTAACTACCTGAAAAGTGATTTGAATATCATTTTGAAGTATGAATTTTTGATCTACTGTTTTTCTCATATGGCATTAATGCAGCTTTTGAGCAGTAGCCACTACCATTAACTTGCTCAGTGGATAAATGAAGTGTAGGTAAATAAACTCTTCCCCTAAATTATGACAAATTCCCGATTAAAAAAAAAAATAATAAAAAAAAATTCGGTCTTTAGAACAAAATACACAAATAACATCACAAAAACAAAATAATCATTTTTAAACATTATTTAAAAAACCTCAAAAAGTTTTGTTTATAATTCTTATCACTTTCTTTTGGAGCTCTTTGGGAGTTTAAATATTGGATTTGTATAGGTTTTAAATGTATTTCCCCAGGCACAATAGGTAATGTAAGAAACAATAATTGAACAGTATTAAGTGTACAATGACTTTTCATGTAACAGATCACTGGCTTTGTACAGTATTCCAATAGATTTAGATATTTTAGCTTTCACATAGTTTGCGCAATTTCTTGCGTAATTTGTAACTTATTATTATGCACAAAACTTTTTTTCACTGAAAGTAAGAGATAATTTGTTAAGGCCAAACCATATCAGAGGCCAGAGGTTACCTTCTCTCCCATGGACACACCCCCTGAGGTGATGATGACATCGGCACGACTGATTCCCTCATGGAGAGCTGACAGCAGGTCATCAGGGCTGAAAGCACAATCATGATAATAGTAATAATGGACTTATTACGTGCTTTATATCATATTCAGGTTTCTCATTATTGGGATTATAATGGTTCAAAATTGACAACTTTACTAAATATATGTACTCATGCTGATGTGTAGATGCTGTCTTTATCAGCTGATTAAAATGTCCCAAATGAAGCTGCGTACTTGTTAAAAGTAAGAGATCCCTGCTCCCGAAAAGAGTCGAGCGTCTCTTCTATTATTAGATTATATGTGGCAGATTCTATTATTAAGACACAGTTCCCTTCTTCTAACTACTATATAATCAAGGAAGAAAATGGACGGAATTGGACTTGTAAATGCATTGATGTGACCTGGTACAAGATCCAAAGCAAGAAAGGTAAAATTAAAGTTTGAAAAGAAAAAAAGTGCCTAAAAGTGAAAAATGAATAATATGTGTTATGGCATGTTTTTGAGAATATACCTATAGCGGGTGAATACTACTGTAAACAAGGTTTTTGTGTTTTGGGAATTATATACTTTCACATACATTTCCTAAAGTATCTTGCCCAGATTTTAGAGCAAAACCGCACAAATAAATGTACTTCTACTTTTGCCGCACCAGAGCCAAAAGCTCATGTTCATACTTGTCTCCGACGATGCCCAGGTTGATGGTGGGGTATCCATGTTCCTGGATGGTGGCCAGCAGAGTGGAGCGGTTGGAGTCTCTGATCTTCCCTGGGTGGAGGTCATCCTCTGGATTCAACAGCTGGATACAAACACACAGGAATTCAGTTGGCAACCTGATACAGCAGCAGACCAAAAGCTTTCTGACCTTTACGGCGGCATAAAAGTATGTGTATGGGCAGGAATAACAGTGCGCATTTGCATCAGTGTGTGTACCTCGTTGCCAGTGGACATGACAGCCACGACAGGGAACTTGTGGACGCTGACCTCAGTCACTCCTACTGTTGCCAGCAGGCCGATCTCTGACGGGCCCATATGGGTTCCCTTGGCCAGCACACACTCCCCTCGCCTAATGTCATGACCTATTGGCCTATGCAGATAGACAGAGATGAAAAACACACTATTCACGGGCGGTTTTGTATTACAACTGGCTTACAGTTTATTCTTAGCTTCCTTAGCCAGAATACACTCTATCTTGGGGCTGTTACATGTATTCAAAGCTTCAGACGTTTTCCAGACCCTGATGTTAGATAATGGGTTTTAGTAACAATATTTTTCAATACTTTTTGTACAGTTTCTGAGTGGTATTTATTAGGGCTGAGTATTGGCAAGGACCTCACAGTACAATATGTATCACGATACATGGGTCACGATACGATTTGTATCCCGATACATTGCAATACTCTACAGAATTGACTGAAAATGTATAAATAAAGCTTAAAATTACAACCTACTCTTTAACACCTGGGTTGACTACAAAGACATGCAACACTTTGTATGATAAATCAAGTGACAAACAATTTTATTCAACATTTCTATTCCAATTTAACCAATTACCTGGCTATATATGTGCAATTTTTTTATTTTTAAATGAGTTTGGCAGGAGTGTTGTTTATGTCTTGTGGTTTACCTGATGTCCTGTCCTGGACGGGCCTGCACCATGATCCTCACCTCCAACTCCTCCGTGCCCTGAAACACTCCGGACAGTCAACATCACACAACACTACCAACCTACGGGAAACACGCTGGCCCCAACTCCACCCACTAATGAAGCAGCGTCACCCTTTGGCCACTCAGTGACCACAATCAGTAACATAAATACAACACACAGCAGTGTATTTATCCTCAGTAGTGCACTTACATCTTCAGACTCTCTCAGCAGCTCTGTGTCTTCTACCTGGACCACGGCGTCGGCTCCGCAGGGGATCGGAGCCCCAGTCGTCACCCTCATCACCTGACCAGGCATCACTGTGTGACTGGGCTGACACACACCCACACACACACACACACACCCACACACGCACGCACGCACACAAAGTTTATTTCTCTTGCAGATTAACACTGTTCCAATTGTCACTTTTGGTGCTTTACGTACAGTATATATTGTAGTTAGTATGAATTTTAACAATCACACAATAAGCTGTATAATTAACAGCTGTCATAGAAGTAGCAGTAGTAGTAGTAGTAGTAGTAACTCTAGTGGTTCTACTAGTAGTACTACTGGTACTGACAGTTGTAGTTCCAATAATAGTAACTAGAGTTGATGATTTTTGGAAGCTCCATTAATCAATTAGTCAGTCACATTAACAATCAATTAATCTATTAAAAATGTATCCAACTTTTCTTATGAATAAAGAAACCGAATGTGTTTTTTTTCTCAATCAAGACTGTGTTTTAGCATTTGAGATATAGATGGATAGATTTAAGACACCAAGCTGACATACAAAAACAGTTTATTAATTTACTAATGAGAGGCAGGCAGGCAGCATGCAAAATTTTGCCTGTCTACTGAAACTTAGCCTATAATGAATCAATGCAATAATAGAGATAAGCCTGTATTACTGAAAATAAGTGAAAGTGAAATAGCCTATATTTATGTAATGATCCAATCATAAATTAATCGCTAAGATTAATTGGTCAAATTCTTAATGGCGATTCATCAATAATGGATTAACCACTAACATCCCTAATTGTAACAGTCGCAGTATTACTAAAAGATGTAGTAATTATAGCAGTAGCATTGCTAGTAGTGGCAGTGGCAGTCATAGTATTACTTGTTATGGTTGCAGAACTATTACCAGTAGTGTAAGTGTTAGTGATACATGTAGTAATGCAAGTCATGATAGAAGCATTTTTTTTTATTAGTAGCAATAGTAATGATAGTACTAGTACTAGTACTAGCAGTATTACACAAAGTACTACTAGAGGTGGCAGTATTAGCATTACTTGTAGTGGTAGTATTAGTATTAGTAATGTAGAAGCCATATTACTACTAGTATTACTAGCAGTGCTAGAAGTAGTATTCTTAGAAATGGCAGCAATCATGTGGTGTTAGCGATGATGTTTTTTGTAATATAAGATATTATAAATATATAGTCTGACCTGCTGTCCAGCCTGTGATTCTCCCATGATGAAGCGATCTCCTGGGCCGTCAGCAGCTACAGGTCAACGATATTCATGTTAATCAAGGAAATGAGACTACATCTACTGTTTTTCAAAGGTACGGGACAGCTAAGAGGAAAGTTAAATGTTCAGTGCCAACAAGCACATAAGCATAAATGGATAAATGGATGAAAAGTTCTCTGTGGGAAATGATGTCACCAGAAAAATAAGGCAATCAGAAATGGCCCCAGTTGTTTTGAGACAACTGGGCCTCATCAAAAATAAACAAATCCTTTAGAGTCTTAAGTTAGCATGAGCCCACCCATGCTTTTAGCAGCCCTGCTGGGAGGAGCTATTGTTAATGCCAGGGGGCAGAGGCCGCCAACTGTACCAGCCAATCGGCAGCCAGCGACTCATTAATAACAAATGAATGTCTTCAAAAGGGCTTCAGTGTTTCCCCTAGGATTTTTTCCAGCAGCGGTGCTGTTGTGCGAACACCCACAAGCCCACAACATGGGGACCCACAGGCTATTTGCACACACCTATGAAGGAATGATTTAAAACTACCTTATAAACAAGAGTTAGAGATAGGTTTATTCAAGTTCATGTAGTCAAGTGCATGTTAATTTACCATGAGCTTTTGACACCTGAAGGGCTCTGGAGGCCCAGAGAGCTGTAGTTGTAATAAATATCAAAGAATGAAATGCCTCAACACAGAAAATGACCATGCACTATTTTAATTGAACATAAAAAGAAATAGATGAACATATTTAATATCTAAACATATTTAAAAAACATGTAACAACTGTCTTAAAACTGACTCACTACTACACCACTAACCCAATACTACACTACAGCACAGCAAAACTAAGTAGCCTCTGTGGCATAGGCTACATCCTGGCTTAGAGCATTTTATTTGATGCTTAGATGCATACAGGCGGCCAGATGGTCTCCCTGTAGCCTGTTCCTCAGGTCGGTCTTCACCTGGAAATATAAACGAAACGCGTGCAGGAGCTTCGTTGTCTCCGCGCCTTTCCACAAGAGCATCCTCTCTCTCTCTCTCTCTCTCTCTCTCTCTCTAACACAACTGACAAATGTGTGGAATAAGTAGGCTACATAATTTAATGGTTGAGTCTACATGGTCGCCATGGTCGGACTGAGTCAAATCCCGATTTCAATTATTGCAGTTCTAAACATAATGCTGTTTTTCCTGTGACAGAAAACAGTGTGTTTTCAGTGGTGCTGAAAGTAAATGAAAGAGAGAACTCTCCAGTAAGGTAAAGACTGTATTTCCTAATGTATTCTGCTGACTGTTGAGAAACAGCAGTGATACTATTTCCAACAAATACAGCGGATAGGAAAAATTTGAAATTTCATTAAACTGTGGGAGAAAATGAGGGGAACTGAAACTCCAGGAGAACAGCGGGAGACGGGCAGGAAAATCAGAAGAGCTGGCAGGCGCGGGATGCAGATTTGACCGTTTTATAGGCTAGTGTATTTTCATTGTGTTTTCTGGAGAAATGGCTGAAATGGCGGGCAAATGGTTTGCGTTCCTCGTGATTATTATGTACAATGTGAAATTTTAGCCGTGGCGCTCATCATTCAGCTTCGGTGGTGCAATACATATAGGGGAAACACTGGGCTGGTTAGAATTGGTGCAAGAAGAGGCCTGGAAAATAACTTACCTGAAACATTTCCTCATAATTTTCTTTCATTTAAATGTCACAGTTAGAGTTCATCCCGTAAAAATGTCAAAATATGATGAAAACACTCCCATTTTGAATAATAGGAGGTATTACAAGTCTCACCTCGTACGGCGTAGCCATCTTTAACCGAGGCGGGGAACGGAGGAAGGTTGTCTTTGGCGTAGATGTCCTGAGCGAGCACTCGACCCATACCGTCTACACACAGACAGGCCCGACCAATCAGAAAAAAACATCAGCAGATTTAAACAACTGCCATACCATCAGGTAGAACAACAGAGAGCGATAATACTTGTGTTTGCGTGTGCATGTGAGTCTTTGTGTACTTTCCAATACAATGATGAAGGTGTGTGTGTAGTTGATCACTTCAAAGTCAAATGGGAGCCACACGAACACGGACACCTGTAGACATTCACCTCTGTAGTTGATGACCTCAGTCCCCAGAATAGGCGTCATCTCCAGAACAGTGATGAAGGCTTTGTCCATTGACGTCAACGGGAAAGGAGACATGCGATGGCGGCGCGCCACTTTGCTGATGTCCACTGCGCTGTGGCCTGGGCACACGCGCGAACACACGCATACACACGCACAGAAACACAGTGAGAGGGTGTGTGCGCGCGCAGGGGAACAGACGATGTGTGGTGTTTTCACAGTATCATAAAGATTCTAATTTGTCCACAGTGATGCACGTCGTTACTGCAAGGCTGGCATGTACATCAAACACACACACACACACACGCACGCACGCGCACACACACACACACACACACCAGACTTACTGGCTCTCAGAATGTTCTCATTACTGCCACATCGTGACTGAACCTGCAGAGAGACAGAGAGATATTCTATATTTGGTCAAGTGTTTGATGCAAATATATGAGGGATTTTTTTAAATACTGTGCCTTCATATCACAATGACAGAATAAGAAATATTGATAAATCTATAAAAAGTCCATTAAATAGGACATGGAAATATAAATAGTATAAATTTTAGCTGGGAGATTGAAAACCAGCAGCCCATGTCATGATTCCCAGCCACAGGTATTTATGGATCTGATTGCACTGAATACCACAGAGTTAGGCCAATCAAGGGGGACAGCAGTGGGCGGAGCTTAGCACAAACAGGGCTGCAGTTTCCAAACACATCGAATTGACCTCATGAAACCTTGTGGGGAGATTTGTCATGGGTCAGGGTGAAAGTGACGAACTTCCTATGCTGAGTGGCCGAAAGGGGCGTGTCCGATGGCAAGAGCATAGCCAAAAGGGGGCGTGGCTTAGCACAAACAGGGCCGAAACTTCCAGCTGCGACCCTGTTGAGTGCCTTCTTGTTATACATGTAAAGGATAATCCACTCTGCTGTGGGTTTAAGGGGTTTAATGCACAACGTAGAGGTTTGAGAACCACCTGATGCGAAGCGGAGGGTGCTTGCCTCTGTAGAGTGTATTAAAACCCTTTAAGGCACACCTCGGAGTGGATTATCCTGCTTATATGATTGGTCGTTTGCCAAAAATTTATAATTAAAATTTAGAACAGCATTCACTCAATTTTGCTGTATGCCTTGAACAAAAGCTAGTTGATTTAGGCATACTGGCACAGAGCTTTAAATGTTTACTTTACGGCCACTTTATAAATTTAGAACAGGGATTAAATTTAAGACATGTGCATTAAATGGTTTTAGCACACACCCTCTAACCAATCAGAAGCAAGTATTCACCTAGACTAAGGTATAAATACTAATAGCAATTTATACATGCTGGAGAGTGGAGAGTTTAGTGTCTAGTAATCTGAACGGTCTAAAAGGTTGTTTTCTGGGAAAATTTGTACTTGGACACAGACAATCAACTTTTTACTTGTGATATTCTCCATTTTTACTCCATTTTACTGGTTGGGTGGATACAGTAACCTACAGCTGCCTACATAATATCAAACCCTGCCTCTTCTTCACTGTGGTTGCTTGGGTCACAAAAAATGTGGTTAGCATCATGTGGTCTCCTCTAAAACAAACTGAACTTTACCCAGCTTTATTAGGCACTCCACTTTGCCTGAAAAGACACCAGGCACAACCCTTTTCCGAGGCTTTCACTCTCCATTGACTTCCATGTAAAAGAGGCGCATGCAGTTTGAAAAGATAATGTGAACATGACCTCAATGTTTCCAACTGCATGCTGACTAGACAGCTTTCCACAGCTGCGCTGGGAGACGGAGAGGCAGAAACAGATATGGAGGAGGAGAAGCAAAATTCTGATTGGTGGATATCAGAGGAGGAAGGATGGGCGAGCAAGCTTCAAGGAGAGGCAGGACAGAGACACACACACACACTCGACTGAAGGACCCAGATGTCAGCGGAGCTTTCCAAAACCAAACTCCGTCGCCATGAGCATTAACATCCCTTCTTCAAGTCAGTTACACTCAGTTAAGGGATACAAAATGGTATGAAGGGGAAAAATAATGAGAGACAGGCCAGGAGAGAGAGAGATGCTATCATACACATCAACTCTCTACCAAATACACACTCACATACACTCCACCTCGGCTCACGACCGACTTGGTTGTACTGCCATGTGGTGAAGAGGCTGACGGTGTTTATTTGTGTGTGTGTGTGTGTGTGTGTGTGTGTGTGTGTGTGTGTGCGTGCGTGTACCTTGGGTGTCGGGCAGGAGGCGGTGGAAAGGCGGGAGGTAGCCTGTGTTGCCCGCGGCGACTCGGAAGGGGTGGAGCTTAAAGAGGCCGAATCTCGAGGGAGCACCTGAACACCTCGAGAGATGATCGAGTCTGGGATCTACACTCACACACACACGCACAAACACACACACACACACACACACAAACACTTAATGCTAGTTAAAGAAACATGAATGTGAAAAGACTGACAGCCCCCAAATCTGGTGAAACTACAGACTCTAAACAAGGTGCAACATTTTTGTTTTTCCACGTTCTATTTTAAATTCACATTCTAGGACAGCCAACTCTCATGGTCAACTTAAGCAATAAGTGATGGGAACATAGACACCAAAATCATCCATGCGTCCCTGGTCGATCATTCACTCTGGTGCTCCATGCTAACACTGTAGCATATGCTCCCCCATATTTGCAGTTTTAGGCTGGCGCAAATGCCTTTGTGCATATAAGAAGTGCCTTTTCTGATTTACTATCCAAGTGCAAATCCATTTTGCCGGTGCTAAACCAGGATGCAAACTTCACCACATACGTATGTATTTTGAGGTGTGTCTGTTAAAGAAATACTCCAATGTCTTGGGCAAAATACCCTTTTTCTGACTTAACCAGACTGAGACAAGATCTTCGATACCATTTTCACCTCTGTACGTCCACTGGTTTGGTTCTGATGGCTAACATTTCATTTTAGCTTAGCATCAAGACTTGAAGTGTACAGGAGTCATTAGCCTAGCTCTGTCAAAGTGAAAAAATGAGCCTTACAGCAACTCTGAACCTGTCTTATTTACACAGTGTATCACGTGTATTTGAAATACACAGTTTTTTTTTAAATGAGAGTCGTTTTAGGAGAAGTTAGATGGTAGGAACTATTGATGGTAGGAACAATGCTGAAATAAATGTGCTCAGTGGTTATAGTTCCTACCACCTTTTTAAAAAAAATTCCTAGGATGTGTATTTCATTACCGTGTAACACACATGATACACTGTGTAAATACGACAGCTTCGAAGTTGCTGTAACGTTTATATTTTCACTTTCACACAGCTGGGCTATAGACCTCTAGTCTTTATACTAAGCTAACATGAAATGCTACCCATCAGAAACAAAGCAATGGACGTACAGAAGTGAAAAAAGTATCGAACATCTTTTCTCAGTCTGGGTACGTCGGAAAAAGGGTATTTTGCCCAAAACATTGGAGTATTCCTTTAAGTAGAGGAGGGGACTACTCAAATTAGACACATGAACCCCTTCGCTTGATTTGCTAAACCAGAAAGCACTGGTTTCACCTTTGATCATGCACGGTACTTAATAGCTAGTGAAAGCATGTCTCAATTGCTCTCAAACATTGCTGCTGCCTTGTTCATATGGAGGAACACACCAAGGTTGAACACGAGAAAGGGCATCCATTGCGTCTGTTTGGGATGTCAGAGGAAATTTGCCAAGTAATGCAATTCAAAAGTTCCTGGAAGAAATAAGGCTTAGGGTCATGATCCTGGAGGATTCATTTCATGCCATCCCTGCGTTGCACATATGAGCAGTGGCATATCGAGCAGAGGGGACAAGAACAACATATATCATTGTTGATTTGTTGCAGTGGTATTGAAAAAAAACAAACCAAAAAAGCACTTTGCCACAGAAAAAAACAACAACAATCCAATGCTGGCAGGTTTAGAAATGTGGACTGAGCCCTATAAGATCCATATATAAATGTGTCACAAATTACATTTGGAAAAAAAAAAAACAGACATCATGCGACTTTTGCCGTTTACCCCTTGAGTAGTAAATCAGATATGTATCGGATACGTAAATACAAAATGGCTTCGTTTCGTGTCACTCTGATTAGTGCAGTGTAGTGTAAGTGTAGCAAACAAGATTCATTCAAAACTAACAGCAGGCTCTGTGAGTTGAAATCAAGCAGAGACCGAGGCTGGTTCTTAGGATCAAGGTGTGCAATCCTACATTCTGTCTGTCTCACAGATGGGACAGACATGCGCTGTCCATTCAGCACCACAATCATAGTGTTCTGCTGGTTTAATATGAGTTGAAATCACATACACACACACATACACACACACTTTTCAACTTATTTTCTTGCCTCATTGTACTTTTTTTCCCACATGCACTTACAATTTCTTTATGTAATGTATAATGCATCCACATACAGCACATATTTTTTGTGTAATGTGTAGACAGTTGATAAGTTATTTTTTGTTGTTTTTAATGAGCAGCTAGAAAGGAAGGTAGAGGTAGGAAAGATTCCCATCAATAAAATTCTTCAAGTCTGTATTAAAAGGTAACACTATTAAACAGTTAGTTTAACAAAAATACCTTTAATTTTAAAATAGGCAGAGTTAGTTTGTGGTTAAAAAAAGTATGCATGATAAAAAAAAGTGTTATTTATTTACCTTTAATGGTGGGATGTGACTGATATGAGGACGTCATTTTCCATATATGTTATTTACTGACTCGTTGGATATATCGGAGCGTTCAGAAAACGATTCGATTCCTAGTTGTAATTACCAGTTAGATGTTGACATGAACGCTATTTTCAAGTAGAAATATGGTACTTTGGGTGTATATCATATGATGTGAACACAGCATAAGCATTTGTGCATGTGTTGTTAAACATATGGGACTATGCTGAGTGATAGTAGGCTACCAGTATCACCTCAAAAGTGAGAAAATGAGAAGTCAGTTCTAAAGCTAAATGGTGAGGAATTTCAAACAATATGTGGCCAATTCTGGCAGTTTCGTGTCATCTCCATAGGAAGGTAGTGGGTGTTAGGAGACTGTGTACAGTTAAAAAATCACTGTGCAGCAGATGAATACATGCTGCTCACCTGAAAAAGTTCCAAAAATAAACCTAGCTACATCAGCTACACTGAGTTCATCATGAATCATTATTAAATTTTATGAAAAACACTACATATAATAAAAATAAAATACTAACAGCTATTTTTATCATAATGTCGGTCTCCTTGTTTTGGATGATGCCAGTGGCCTACTTTCACTCAAGACGGTGTATGCTAAAGTGTTAGCGCCAGAGCCAATGATCTACCGGGGGCTCGAGGATCATTTTGGTGTGTCTGTTCTCCTAGACATAATATGCGAGCTGACCAAAAACCTAGTGTAGCATCTATGATACGTGCAGGAGTTTACTGATGTAAAGTAAGTGGCCATCACACGTACACCAATATTTCCTTAAAGCACGGTCCATTCATTTACTGACAGGGCGAGACAGACAGACATGGCTAACAATGACATGATGAGGACAGAAGTGACCAATGGCAGCAGAGGAAGGGGTTGTGTGTGTCTCACCTGGTCATCATGGTGACAGGAGCAGGTGAAATGAGTGGGGGGGGCGGGTGTGGTGCCGGGCAGGTAGGGACCCCCCTTAGCCATGACCACAGCATGACTCGTCTGATGGACACACACACACACACACACACACACACACACACACACAGACATACAGACGCATGTCCATACAGAC
>OMKZ01026900.1:0-18478 GCA_900302535.1 Neoniphon sammara
AAAGGCAATGAGCAGCAGGAAAATAGGACAGCTCTTGCAGGACTCGTTTTGGATTCTGCCTGAGCTGCAGGGGATCATGGTGAACTGCACTGTGTGTGTGTGTGTGTGTGTGTGAGAGAGAGAGAGAGAGAGAGAGAGAGAGGTAGAGAGAGTGCATATGTGCGTATGTGTGTGTGTGGGAGTGTGTGTGTGAGACAGAGAGAGAAGCAGGGGATGCCTTTTTAGTAAGTGTGACGGGTGTATTATAGCTGTGGTGTTAGAATTATGACTGTCTCTTTGCTCAGTAAGATGCACTATAAATAGCAGCTGCCCTTTTGTACACTGACACATTCAAACAAAGCATAAAAATAATAAATCAAAGAAAGAAACTTTGCAGAAAATCAGGCACATCTATCTGCCTGATGGTAATAAAACAAACGGGGAATCAATATTTGATTCTGTACCTATATGCTTCATTGATTGCACTTGCAGCACAATGTCCCAGTAGCCAAATAAAATGGAGATTGATTAGTCATTTCGAGTTGAAAGAGCCGGCCCAGAGACTTATTTTCCTCCCAAACTGCAGGGCGATTAATGAATACAGCTGCCAATACCAAGAGAAATCAAATGGCTCCCTGCCTCCTATCTGGTTTCAGCCCCTTTGTCATTTGATACCCTGAACGCTGTTACACTCCACTGCAGTCACCTGCGTCTCATCCCCACTGAAAGATGAGAGAGGGGTGAACTTTGAAGACTTCCATAAACTGGATATAGCTATGGTTAGGTGTGTATATATAGCAAATGTCACGTTATATTACACATTGCATGATGTATCACATGATGTGCCATCCAATTTGTCATATGCATGTACTACACTTTTTATATCTCTCACAGTAATTATGTGGAGGGCAATAATGACGTGAGATACCCGTCCTGTGCCATCAGAAGTGCAGAAGTGACTGGGAGTTTTGATGTGGCGTCTTGTAAGGGAATCCAGTGAGGGCCATGTGTGTGCTTTAAAAAGAGTGTGAACATGGGACCCTTGTAGGGCTTGAGGAGTGGGAAGTTAACAGAGGACATGAATGGACACTCATTCAACCATTTTATCAGCAGCCAATAATCCTGCACCTGATCCTTAAATTTATTATTACTATTATTATTATTATTGTTGTTATTGTTATTATTATCATTATTTTATTCATAGGCACAGGCAGCTCAAAATAATTCAGACACAGGCAGTTTAAAATAATTGCTTGGCATGTGGAGCCTGACAAGCAAAAGACCCACAGTTTATGTAACTGTGCACTCTGCTTGGAGTGGATCAATCCTTATGGCTCATCAAATATAGTGCTGTCTGAGGCCACTGACAGAGTGGAAAAGGGCAACAGTGGGCTATTTTATTAAAGTGTGGACATGCCAATATTTTGCCACAATAAATGACATATGGCAAGGTATGAAGAATAGAATAGAATAGAATGCTGTCTTATAATATAGAATATGGAGTAACTGTGTGATAAAAGCATGATTGCTGGACTCATCACCTTGAAACTTGAAGCCCTCCAGATGCACCCACAGGCAGAGGTCCTCGTTATCGCATTCGCAGCTCCAGGGGTTCCCGCTGAGCCCCACCGAGCGCAGGGCGGGCAGCGCGATCAGGGAGGTGATGTTGAGCACAGTCAGGTTGTTCCGGCTCACATCCAACACTTGTAGGGCCGCGTTCTCCGCAAAAGCGTCCGGGTGAATCTCCGAGAGACCCGGGTTGTCCGTCATCCTCAGCATCACCAGGCTCGCCAAGGGGCCGAAAGTCCTGTCCTCGATCCGGGTCAAGGTGTTGAAGGAGAGGTCCAGGTAGGCAAGCTTCCGTAGATTCCCGAAGGTCGACTCGGAGATCTCCGTTAGGGAATTGTTGCTGCAATCCAGGTACACCAGGTCGGAGAGGTAGTTAAGCGCCAACGGCGGCAGCTCCACGATGCGATTGTTGGAGATGATGAGCTGCCGTGTGGCCAGCGGCAAGTTGACGGGGAAGGTGGTCAGATGTTGCCCGGCACATTGAACCACCAGCTGGTCATCACACACACAGCGGTCCGGGCAACCCGAAGACAGAACCGGGGATGTGGTCACCCCCGTGGCGAGGATGAGCAGAACTATGAGCCGCAAGGATTGCGCACTTGGCTGCGGGGCAAGACGCATGACACCGCTAAGGGCTTCATCAACCCCGTTTGGAGAGAGTCAAACGCAGTCACATGCTTCATTGATGCATACTCACCAAGTTGATTGTCACAGAAATTTGTCCACAGAGGTCAAAACCGACGTTTGCCCGTGGCCACCTCTCGCGCGTAATGTCTCAGTCCATTCCGAATCCGTGTCGTGGATCCAGCGCGCGCCCTGTATCTTGAACTTGACGGCCAGAGGCTTTCAGTCAATTTCAATTTCAGGTTCAATTTTCATTACTTAATCGGATTTCCCTTCTTCCATCTCAGCATAACTATTCGCAGATTGTGTGTGGCCACAAAGTCTTCCCATGCTGCGTTGCGATAATCACGGTCAGTTGTTCCCCTACATGTTTGCCATCCTCTCTCTTCCCGTAACTGAATCCAAATGAGGGGGGCGCACTGAAATGTACGGGGGGCGTTGTGGAGTGAGCTCACGATGTGGAGTGAGCTGGAGTGAGCGTGGAAGCTCTCTGTGGTGGAGCTAAAGGAAGACGAATTTTAAAAAAAACAACAATCGAGGCAAGTGTAATCCATGCATAGGTTACCCGTGTGGAACCTATGTCTTGTGTCAAAGATGACCTAGTTTGCAACGCTGCAGCTAGGCACACAATAATCAGACTTCACACTTGCCTCAGGTACGCGTGTGTGTTTGTGTGCGTGCGCGAGTGTTTGGGGGTTTCATTTGTCTCTGTGCATGTGAGACTGCAAATTAGCGTGCATGTCAGTGCATCTCTCTCTCTCTCTCTCTCTCTCTCTCTCTGTGTGTGTGTGTGTGTGTGTGTGTGAGTTGCACAGGCATAATCAGCATTCATTGCACATGCCTCAGGTGTGTATGTGTGTATGAGTGTGTGTTTGTGGGACAGGGTTACACACAATGGAGCAGAGGCACCTGACACCTGGGAAGCATATAGTGTGTAATCAGATCACACAGGTTGTTAGGCTTAGAAACAAGGGAGACAGGCACTAATAACACTTGGGGGGTAGGGATTTGTCTTTCACCTATATGTTTACAAAAACCTTATAGGCCTATACTCAGCTACATACACCATAAACCACAGGGCTTTTACTATAATGACTGACATGTAGGCCAACCCTAATGAAACTTTGTCCCACTATAACCAGCACATGATGGATGGGATGGGATGGGATGGGATGGGATAGGATGGGATGGGACGGGACAGGATGGTCTCAGGCAGCTTTTGTTTTTCTCGCCCCTCTAGTCTTGGTATGAGTCTATTCCTGGTTCTCTGTGGAGGTGTTGAAGTGCTGAATCAGACTCAGCATGATGGAGGAGGAGGACAGATGTGCTGCTGGCAGTCTGTGAAAGGAAACCAAATCAAGCACCAACTAGCTAGTTAACAATAACTGCTGCACATTGACCACACAGACACACACACATAACATAAACCGAAGTCTATAGCCTGTCCCTGTAAATCTGTCCCACGATAAAAAAAAATAGACCAGTAGGCCTATAGGCATGTATAACCTAATGCATTTTCGCACTTGCCATCTTGTGGGGTGTCCTAATCAACACAGCTGTCTCTGTGACATTCAGCTGTTCACTGAATTCATAGTGACATCTAGTGACAAATACTTGGTAGAACATCTCTATTAGACTGAGCACACACTTGTCTGTTCTTATATAACGCCTTTTACTCATGCATTTGTATTCATTTTGCATGTTCAGGGATACCCAAGACATAGGGCTATGCTATTTTTCCCACACAATAAGTGATGGCATTAGTAGCAACATTATCTTTTGATTACATGTCTTAAATAATACCAGATAATTTCTTATAAAAAATATTATTTTGTGAATAACTCTGAAATATATGGAGTCACAATGTAAAAATCAATCCAATTAGTCTATGTACACACACTACACATTGTAACTAAGTGATTTATTATCTTTTCAGTAGGCATACATTGGTCTTGACAGCAAACACAGGTTTAATGTGTTTGTATGAAGGCAGTAAAACCAGTTCTTAGCGGGCTGCAATACATGCTGCCACATCACCATGACTTGGCAATATGTAGAGCTAATGAATGGAGATTATTTGAAATACTTTATTCATAATAAATGGACAGATATGGTCTGAAAACAAATCTCTTCAAAAGATAACTTCCTCTCCCTAAAAATGCTTTCAAAATAAATAAATAAAATAAAATAAAATAAAATAAATCGCCGCTGTCTCTCGCCTTGGCTTTTGTTCCATTTTTTTGCAACCACTTCACTCTGAGTCATTTCATTCAATGGTCGCAGTCTGACCTTTGCACTGTTAACCATGGTGGATAGTAGTGATAGAAACTGAAACTTATTCTACTGTTACGCTTATTGCTCTGAATAAGCATGCCACCCACATCAAATGCCTAAAATGTGAATGCACAAAATAGGACTAAGAAATATCCACGAAGTTATGCAATTCAAAGGCAGCCTGGTTTGCTTTTGTGCTGCCATAAAGTTCCATAAAGACAAAGTCATATGTGTGTATGTGGAAGGCTTGCGGTATAACTATCGATCACAATCTCCCACAGAGGCTATGAGCTTGGATATTCAAAGTTGAAGTCATATAGCGATTTACAGTAATAGCCAATAGTTCTATGGGTTTGAGAAGTATAGGAACCGACAAGAGGCAAAAACAACTCTAGATGAACTCTTTGAACAACAGCCTGAGAAGAGAAATAAGCAGAACTCTCACTCTGTCACCATTTCAAGGTACCACAAATGTCATCTGAAAGCACTGCAGGGAAACACTTATCTGGCCTCATTTTTGAATATAATAAAATATTCATTTAAATGTGCTTTTTGCAATGCTGAGCTCAAATCTTTTATGCACTACTTTTATGATTGCTTAAATTCAATACAATTCTGGACTGATATTTTTCTTTCTTTATATAAAGCTAGACACACTGGAGTAATTGTTGACATAAACCTTAATGCTCAATTTGAGAGCAGAAATCCGTGTTTTTATTTTAAAGTTAACTTTGTAATATTACTTGTATGATTTCAAATTAATAAAGCAAAATTATAAGTGTTCCCCTAATATAAACATCTTTCTAGTAGATGTTCATTTTAAACAGAGAATCTTGAAAACAGGCGAATGGGGAGTTTACGTGCAATACATTATTATGAAGAACTTTTGTTGAATCTATTGAATGAATACAATTTTGTTTGAATATTTGTAGCGCCTTTTTTTACTTTACATCTTTTTGCATTTATTTATTTCTTTTCACATAATATATTTTGTAATGATGATTATTTAATGTTATTTCCAAAGTTCTATGAAGATGTCTGATTTTTGTAACTGCTCTCTCCTCAAGAGAAACGTGTGTTCCATATCGGTCGCTACGGTAACAGCTGTTTAACACCCACCTTTTGCGGAGCGGAAGTGGGTCATTTTATAGCAATCGAGTGATAATCGTTGAAAGCATAAACGATCTTTGCTGTAGCTCGGAACCAATCAACTCCAGGCGAACAGGAGCTCACCACGCCCACACCGTCTGTTTATATTCTGCGGAAGCTTGTTCGCTCACGTACAGGCGCTACGCCTTTATCATAGACTGCATTTTAATTGGGTCGGTCCTGGACATTCCCGCTGCCTGCCCAGTGTGCCTCATCTCTGAACTCAAAGGTAGGCCTAAATACATATATTCATATTTGGTGAGATTCTCTGCTGTTGCTCTCACTAACCTTGACAGTTTAACCACAGAAGCCTAGCATATCGCAGTGATATCCTCGACTGACCTGAGCTTACCTTTTTTTTTTTCCTTTTGAAGACGTCCTTGGTCTCTAACCAGATCGTTTTACGGCCTAAACTTTCTTATTAATAACTTGCTAAATCGTATTTTGTGCTTAAAAAATACAATAAAATCTCAGTGTCTTCCAACGACATTTGTCTTTGCATTATAAACCAGGGGCCTTACTTTTAATGACTATATTAGAAATGGAAGTGATCTTAGAATAAAAAAAAGAAGAAGGAGCTAGAATAAGTGACATTATGCTTAACTCTTGATTTTGCATAACATAAACTTTGACTTTCCTCGTTCAGGTCTGTCAGGATGGTTGTGCTTTCTAAGGAGTATGGATTTGTGGTGCTCACTGGAGTTGCCAGCATGATGATGGTTGGACATTTGGCAATGAAAGTTGGCAAAGCCCGCAAGAAGTACAAAGTCAATGTAAGTGGAGTCACTGAGGTTAAAGTGAATAATAGGAAAGAATTAGTCAACTTTTCCTCTTCCAGCTTTTACAGATTTAGAATTACTGCCACAGATCGGAGCTTTCCCTTTTATTTAAGGAAGAACATGGACCCGCCCTTAATGAACACATTTGCAAGTCTAGATTTTTCTGACATTTTTCTCTTGTGTGACAGTATCCTCAGATGTACAGTGATGACCCAGAAACCGGAAATATCTTCAACTGCATCCAGCGAGCACATCAAAACACGTAAGTAGGCTGAATAATAAGCACAAATTCATTTGGAGATGTGTTACATTAGGCTCTCTGGATACCTACTGTAGGTGGTGCTGTCAACTGAGGTCAAAGTTAACATGCTGTTATCACCTCTCATAGTCTGGAGTTCTACCCTGCCTTCCTTTTCTGCCTGGCTGTTGGTGGCTTGCATTGTCCCGTGAGTTCAGTTATTTACTCTTGATTGATTTCCATTGGTTAAATTGTAAAGTAGTGGCTTATCTGAGTATGTCGCCTGTGCTTGTGTGTGTGTGTGTGTGTGTGTGTGTGTGGCTATTACAGCGTCTTGTCAGTGGACTGGGAGTGGTGTGGATTATAAGCAGAGAGGTTTATGCACATGGGTACTCTACAGGAGGTAAGCAAATTTCCTTGTACTAGTTTTTAAGTATTTGGAAGGGCAGCAAGGGCAAAACATTTAGCAAAATACAAAATACAGCCATTTGGTAACTCCTAATACAGTATAAAAACACACATTGAAGTGGCACTTTTGTCTGTCATTGCATCTTCACACATTTCAGCCAATGATGTTCCTTACATTTGCATGTCTATGCTCAGCACGCCCCATCTGCCTTCTATTTAAGGCTATAGTTACCAACTGCGTCAGTATGTAATACTGACGTGATGACACGGACAAAAGTGCCACTTGAATGCATATTTTTATATCGCGTTAAAAGGTAGTAACTGGCAGTGCTGAAGTGTTTTACAAGACGTTTTTTGCTCCATTGATCTTCTTTATAACTGAGCCTTACTGTTTAATGTTTAAATGTTCATTGAAATGTTACCATAGGCTTTGTGCACTATTGATGTTGTGCACACCCTCATGTTTCATTTATCCCAATCAGACCCGAAGAAAAGGATGCGGGGAGCGTTCGGAAACTTTGCCTTTTTTGGGATGATGCTCACCACTCTCAACTTTGGCCGGCACCTTCTGGGCTGGTCGAGACCGTTTGTGAGGCCTTTCTATCCCACCAATTGAGGGTCCTCCACATCAAACTCCACCCAGCTGAGCACAGCAAGGCCTTAAGAATGGGCTCACATAATCACATTTTTACCGGGGCCAGTCTGTATTAACTACCTTAAAATTAGAGTGCTCATCCTCTGACCAGTTTATCATTTTAAGTCATGTGAAGTACATGTTGTCAAGTGACCTGACCGGTTCTCCTAGAAGGATAATGTTTTTGTTACAATATGGGTGAAAGTGACGCTCCCACAAGATTGCAAGTTCTGACAGGCTTTCCAATCAAATTTTTCAGTGCACCTTAATCTCGAAATTTTGTCCGAAATGGCCACTTGAGTCTTTTTACCAAAACATCTCCTTGTGTGAATTTGCCTTAAACAAATGGAGATACTAAAAATGAAAGGGATAATTCACTGAGAAAAGAGTCTCATGCATTTTCCTTGTTAAAGGTATATAGTCTTTGAGGCACTGTGTAATGTTTTCTTTTTTTAACTTTTGTTAAGCTGCCAAATTCATATATATATTCATATATATTCATATTTAATATCTTATGCTCACAAATACAGTCATCATATGGTAATAATGTAAAGGATTTAGCATATTATTGCTGTTGTCATGTAAAAACCTATAACGCTAATCTTGAATATTTTAACTTTCAAGGAGTCCTTGTCCCTCCATTGACTGATGATAAGCTGAAAAATGTATGAATGTCAAGTCAGTGATATTAAATATCATCCATTGGTTCTCAGTGTGCATGTTGCAATTTTTTTATTGGGCGGGTTTGATTTAAATTCTATGTTTGTTTAGGTTAACATTGTGTTTGTGGTGTGTGTGAAAGGAGTGGCTTTCTTCACTAATCAAGGTATTTGTGCAAAGTCCACACTGCCTGTGTAGACAAGCGGACTTATAGCTCTTCAGAGCGGTTGGGCTTAAAAACGCCCATGCAACGTATTCATGTATGATTAAAAAAAAAAAATGACTCAGGTTACAATGATGTCCACCACAATCCTTCCCTATAAATGTGCAACAGGAGACTACAATAGGGGGTTTGTATTTTATTATCAAAGAAGAAGTCCTTGTAACATTCGTTTCTTACACTTTTCACTGTTGGCACTTGACTCACAAGTAACACTAGGTTTAAAACCTCCAATAGAATAGCTTCCAGCACATTTGCGAGATACTCTACTTACTAAAGATACAGGTAACACCAATCTTTTTTGCACTAAAGTTTAAAAGATCCTGATGTGATGCTGCTAATCTTTGTTTCCAACTTGCACATTTGAAGGATCGCCTTGTGACAGAAAACATGAAATAAATATTGTGTAAATATGAATTCACCTCCACATTTTTTTCTGATATTCAACAATAACAGCAGTATATTTCACATTGACATTTAGATCATATTAAAAGTCCAACTATATTTAGTGTAGCAAGGCCTCTTTTCAGTCTCCACTAGTGAATTAAACATTCGGCATTAAAAGGAGTATAAACAAGTTTTATACTGACATCACACCAGGATGACACTTTATAAGACAAGGTCAATTCCTGCATCAATTAAAACTCACCAGGAGATTGAAGGCCACCATGTACTGCACACATAATAACTGTAAGCATAATTTTATTTTTTTCATGTCAAATCTGGATTATACTTGGGTGTCAAATTTGTACAAGTGAGTAAGAAATGGCATCTCAGAGAAGTGATCTGTGTAGTCTTCCAAGAATATGGCTTTTGAATGATAAAATCACCTTCCTATTCTGATTTACATCTAGATTTTGTGTAAGACGTATGTTTTAAGACAACCTGTGCTACCGCTACCAGGCAATTTGGTTTTAAAGAGCACTTCTCTAATATTTGGTCAGCTTTGGACACCATTTTGGGCAAGTTGCAAACTTTCAAAAACGCTTTCTTAATTGAGTTAAGCATGTATTATCTTTCTCAGCCTGTTTTAATCCCTCATTATCTGTTCCTCTTTTTATAACTTGACAACATTAAGCCTGAGGTTGACCATGAATTTCATCAGACCACTTAATGCAACCTTGATCCACATTACCTCTGTTTTCCCCTAGGGGGCAATGTGGCTTTTCTTGCCACATTAAAGTGCTGTGCATACATTAGGAGAGTCAGTCAGGGGGCACAGAGGTGCTGTTAACCTTCCTCAGAGAAAAATACATCTCTGCTCTCGACGGAGTAAAGATTTTGAAAAGTTTAAAGGGAATGTGAAAATCATGTCAATGGACTGAAACCTTGAATTTCTGTATGATCTTTCTACCATCTTTTTTAAAAAATCCTTTAAACATCTACCAGTGACTCAGGTTTCACAGTCAAAGGGGGGAAACTAATCAGTAGAGGATATCAGGGGGATGCCCCTGCATCCAGGCAAAGGCTTTACTCAGATCCAAAATGGTCATCCTTTGGTGTTTGCTTTGCTTCTCTTCTAGGGAGCGGACGTGACTGATGAAACGCTTCCATCAGTAGGTATATCTGGAGAGCGGCGTGTCCTCCATCAGATCGTCCTAGAGGGGGTTATAAAACATGATGAGTTGTGCTTTAAATGTGGCTTGGTTGCTTAGAATGACTATAAGCACAAGTAAGTTTTCCTAAAAAAAAAAACAAAACAGAAAAACACTAAGGCTCATAATTAAAAACAAGAAATCAATACATGGTGCAGCGATGATAGAAAATGCAACAACAGACAAAATAATTTCACACTGTTTTTTATACTTTTTTGAGCAGTGTGAAGAGTCATTTAGTGGAGTGCAAACCCCCCAAAAACTACTCATTAAAGTAATAACAAAGGAGGGAATCCACATGGTAAAAGTTATAGTTATAGTCCAATTTTTTATTACTGCTCAAAGCAAAATAAATCAAATGGTATGAGTAGCTGGTACATTGGAGGATAAAGCTGGTGGTTGCAGTGGTTATGATATATCATGGTGAAAAAGTGTTGGTAAGAAAAGGAAAAATAGAAAAAGCAAAAAAGAACTCACTGTTTTTTTTTTTATCATACTGCTGCTCTTTTGCCTTATTAGTTCCCTTTGCTTAATCACTACATTGCTGTATTGTATTGTATGTATATTACAGTTTACCATAGGTAGATCCTGCAGTCTGTGGAACTCTGGGTGGTCGGTCCGCTGGTGGAACTTGAGGAAGAGGATGACAGAGATTATGGCGGTGGTGACGATGAGTACTGACAGTAAGCCGGCCAGCAGCGGGTCCAGAGGAGAGCTGGGGCGGTGATGGGGCCCCTTAAAGTCTACATGACAGAGATGGAAAAAGGTAACAGTTAAATGTAGTTTTAAGGTGAGGGAATACCGTGAGGGATTGCAGTGAAGACATTCAGTTTCCTTCTGTTACCTCCCGTCTTCAAATCTAATAACTTCAGAGTGGTTACTGCTGCCAACAGTTTATTCAATTTGTGTAATACATTGTGTGCTCATTAATCCGGTCACATTTACTACCTTACACTGTCTCTCCTTCTGCTGTTGATGAGCATACTGACTGCTTACCTGCCAACTGAAGTGAGCTTGTCACTGCCTTGTTTTTAACTTGATGACCATCCATTTTTCATTTTATCAGGCTTGCAAAACTTTTTCTACTTTTAAAGAATCATGCAATCATTCAGTTCAAGTTAAAACATGAAAATCACCAACACTGGAGTAATGAGGTTTTTCCCCTGAAAGTGACAACATGGCAAATGATTTTTTTAGACTACACACAGACAAGTGCCATAAATAAAAAATTATGCATAGGTCAATATTACTAATTGACCGATACATGTCAGACACACCATTTTTAACATCACCTTAGGACTGGGCAATATGAACAAAATCAAATCTTTGACCAAATACCTTGATATCAATATTGTGATGATAATGTAAGGATGACTTTTGGTGCTTTCACAAGATTTTTACACACAAAAGATTTTTGATAAACAGTCATTAGTGATATGGATATGATGACCACACAGTTAGAGGCAAATAACTGAGTAGCTAGACCAGTCTAAGTTAAGAAAAACCGCATCCCTTTACTGTAATGCAGCCTAAACTTACACTTCACGATATCTTGATATTACAATATCTGAAGTCCGACACAATATCTAGTTTCACACCACGATATTAATATAATATCAATATATTGCCTGGCCCTACATCAGTTTACCTTCATCTCCAACATTCAGCTCAGATGGGGCGTCCTTATTTGTCGGCCCAGCAGGGACACGGGCTGGAGCAGAGGTCGGAGGGTGACTTGTGGCGGGTGCCTGTGTGGGAGCTGGGGTCAGGGGTTCAGACCAGGGCCGGGTGGAGGGTCGGGCTGTGGGGGTTGTTTCCTGGGATTCAGGGGACAAGTGAAGAGTAGAGGTGGTGTGTGGATCTCCGGCCAAGGGGGCAGTGCCAGCAGGGGTGGTGATGTGCCCAGGTGGGGTTGAGCTCTCTGTGGGAAGGGATGAATACCTGCCTGGAACAGATGAAAGGTAGAGATACAAGGACAGACGTCAGGAATAATCAGTTTACGACATACAAAGACAGTTTTTTTACAACCTACAATGAGGAACGTCAAGTCTGTACACCATCCCCTTAATGAAAACGTGTCAGTCCCAAAGACGGTAAGTCAGGGGAGCAGAGAATATGGGCAGACAGGCATTGAGGGATTCAGTTATTGTCTGATTGAATGTTACAATGGGTAAAAGGGATTATCCAAGCTGCTTAGCCCTCCTGCGGTTTTCATGCAGGATACAATGAAGGGTTTACTGAGGTTTGTGCCACAAACAAAACATCCAGTCAGTGGCAGTACTGTTGCAAAAAGCGTTAAATGAAAAGTGGCAAGAAATGTATAATCTGACAGGCAGGGCCCCAAAAAGTTGAATAACTGTAAAATACAACCGTGGTGTGCAGGATGGAGTATCAAAACACACTTTGGCTTGTCATAAATGGTCTATGGCAGCAGGCCACCTATAGTATTTAAGCGTGATCACTCAGTATACTGCATGATGCTAATAACAAAACAATAGTCTTTGTTCTGCTGACTTGCAACTAGGCTTGGATGAAATTCCAAATTAATATTGTGATACTGTCCTGTAATAAAACAAACTCAAGTCCCTCCTCACATTCCAAACGATGAATTATCAAGTAAATCAAATTAGTCAGTGATAAAATTTGCAGCTTTTCCAGCGATGAGACACTCCAACTGTGACTTCTGCCAAGTTGACTGCACATTATTCCACCAGGAAAGACAGGGGAGCGATGACAGCAGCTACAGAGTGGGTAAGAGAAAGTGTGATCTGGATTGTGTTATGTCACATTGTGTGTTATTTCAGAGCTGCTCAAAGAGGCGACATGCTGACGGCACCAACAGCGGGAAGTTATATTTATCTGATCTGTAAAAGGACACCTCTTAAATCACGTTGCGACACACTGACTGATATATACACACAGGCGCAGACACACACACACACACACACACACCTTCTCTGAACTCAGTCCAGTCATCCCAGGCAGACGTGAGGCCACTGCCCCACACATGCTGCGCTATGTGGGGGTTAAGAGGACTATATTCTGGTGGCAATGGAACGGAGTCTGAGAAGAGTGGCTGTGTTTGCAAACAGCCAGCTTTTAGCGTGTAGGCTGGTTTATTTTAAGGCTCTGCACAGCCTCCTTGATAAACAGAATGACGTGCTACAATACTCTGGAACATGATCTTATTAATAAAGTAGAGGGCTGGAAAAATAAAGAAAGTGCACTGTGATATTAATGCCTTATTCGTGTGCGTCATAAGGGTCTAGATTTTGAAAGAATACAGCTTCTAAGAACAGGATGGACACTGAAAAGGTTGATCTTGATTACCCGAGAGAGAGGCAGTGGGCTGACCAGGGTTAACAGTCATGACAGTTCGTGGAGAGGCTTTCATTCCAGGGGTTGCGCTCGCCAATTTACTCCCTTGTATTGCAGCTGTCGCAGTCTCTGATTGGACTGTGCCGTCAGTCTTGGTAATGATAGTGGTTTTCGTGGAGGTTCTGGCCCAGCCTGCAGGAGTACGTGCCCGCTGTGTGACCTCATCTCCAGCATCCTCTGGCAGGACAGCGGACGTTGAGGTTCCGCCCTGACCCAAGAGGGCAACTGAGGTGAGGGCAGGAGGCACAGAGCTGCTCTGACCTATAAAATCAAGATCGATACCAGTATAATAGCAAAAAGACACAATTCATGTAAGCACATTCACACTGTTTCCTTCAAGTGTGGATGTGTGCAATTAGATTAATTTCCAGACTGAAATATCAAAACATGTATGGATCCAATACTGTTGTCACTACGTTGTTTTGATTTTATTTTGTGGCTCATTTATTATGGTTTTGCATTAAATAAATCAGGTCATGGGCCTGACTGATGAGAGGATGTGAGTCCAAGAGTATTGCCAAGAGGCCAGAGACTCTGTCATATATCAGTTTGACAGCAGTCTAATTGGGTCTGTTAATTAAGGAAATGAGATAACCTGAATAGTCTAAATTGAAAATATGCATATTTTATGCGTTGATACAAGAACGTTCCCAAGTCATAAAATACATGGAAAACACCAGGCGTATTCTTTATTATCACCTGCCGCATTTTAAATAGGTGTTTGGTGGACAAAAACGAGCGCTGTAAATGAATTTGCATATAGATTAAATTTATCACACTCCGTAGATCAATGGCCTGGGAAAAAGTGAAGATAACCTGCGCACATACAGCGGATGTGCTGAGTCGACTAGTAAGTTAATAAGGAAACTGCACTTTTATGTGCATTTTTATCATTTGGAAATGATAAAAATGCAGCCAATTGAGCGGATCATTAACTTTGTGAATATCAGACAGTCGAGAGCATCATGTGCGGAATCAGTAACAAGTCTAGTAGCCTATCTCACATGAGCAGGATGGCAAGTCTTTACCATAGTGCACACAAAGACACAGATACAGTACAGAGGCACACCGATGATGACACCCTACCTTTTGTTTGCGACGAGCCGGCAAGGACCACCAACGCGCAAAACGCCAGTTTAATTTCAATTTTCATCTCATTCGCTGCGTCTCCCTGGAGAGCACAATGAAATGGATCAAATGTGGCTTTCTTCAGACCAGCACCGCTCTTCGCTGGAGAGGTTGTTTCCGTTACGTTATTTGACAGGGCACATCATCAGCGCTAAAAATATCCTGAGGGAGTCGGGCAGAAGAGAAGTAGGGGTGGAGCTGCGTGGCAGGCAGGCGGCGGCGGCGGCGGCGGCAGCGTGGTGTACATGCTTTATTCTAATGAGTAAACCGGTCCAACAGCAAATACACGTTTCACACACCAGCTTGTGTTTTCCTCGCAGAATAATTCACTTCAGGATCTTTCCCACTGAAATGCATTTCTAAGCGCTCGCGGGTTGCACGCTGTGAACGGCTGGTGGCTCCTACTCCAATCAGCTGTCAGTGCGTCGGATGCGCAGTTGCTGCCAGTGCGTCAGGAGCGCCTGTTGCGGTACGGTGCCACACAGCGTCCCAACGTACATTATCAGTTCTGTGGATGACTTTCTCTGTTTTCATCAGTCTTGCCGGCTTGCTTGCAAGTGTGATGTTTTGTTTTAGCGAAGTTTCATCAGTGATACTTACACAGCTGGAAGTTTTTTTCTTTCTAGTCATGTGAGACAACAACTTTTAAGTCTCCAAAGAGGTCAGTATGTCGTCATGCTAGAGCGCACGTCCCACATACAGTACAGTGGCAAGATGGACAGCTGAATGACCCACTTTGTTCCTTTGTCGGCGGTCTTTAACTCCAGTGAGTGAGTGCTCGTTTTTTTTATTACTTTTTTAGCAATCAGGCCTTCATTTTCCAAAGACAAGCTCAGGACAACAGTGGGAACTCGTACAACTGGTTTCACGCTGCGCCAGATGGAGCCACCAGTCAGCCCAGGAGCAAGCCTGGTGGATTTTGAGTTTACGCTGGAGAATGTGGAGTCGGTAAGTTGTCAATAAATCAAAAGCCACTTGATTGAATTGCTGTTTATCGAATTGCTGACAGAGCTTCCGTAGCAGATTACACTGCCGCCAATTTAATTACAGCCTACAACCAAAACAAATGAAAGTTACCATGCATCACATTGTTTATATTCATAGTCCTGGATATATTTGGCACAGTAAAAAAACATAAAAGAAACGGTGGTCTATTCAAAAGGCAAATTGCAGTTTGCCTGGTTTAACAGGGTTTTCAAGCTTATGGACTTTTGTAACATGATGCCAGCTATAAGCATATGCTGTCCTAATAATAACCGTCAACATGTGCTCTGGATTAGTTGCTATGACAACACTTTTTTTTTTACCCCTTTCAAACAATTGGTCACCCACCTCTATGCATTTGTATTGTGCCCTTTGCAAGCAATCTAAATTTGTTCATTTGCGGTTGATTGACTGCACAATCAAAACTTGCTGCTAAAGATAACAGGCCGAGCTGCCTTGATGCAAGTGTTTATATTCACATTGTCCTGCCGTGTCTTTTGTTAATTTGATCATGGTTTCTCCACACTGGCCCCTATTCACTCTGTTCTCTCCTCCTCCTGACCAGGCTCTCTACCAGCTGTACTATGACCCAGACATGGAGCACAAGAGTGTGGCCCAGATGTGGCTGACCCGAGCCCAGGCCTCTGCACAGGCATGGCAGTTCTGCTGGGCCTTGCTCAGCCCAGACAAGGTCTGTTGCTTTAGTTTTACTATCACCTCCTGCAAAGTACAGATCTTGGGCAGCATTATGGTAAAGATAGACAGGTTAGACAGCATTCCCCCCTACGCTCCCACCCTACCCCCAAAGAGAGACAGCCAGAGCATCAGTGGAGGGGTTATTCCATCTTTTACTAATTAGCATTTTTTCAAGAATTGCATGATTCAAGTCCTGTAAAAAACTGCTCTACCCCTTGCTTTGGGTTTATTGGTTTTAACATTGCTGATGCAAGCAACTGGGCAATGATCACTGATATTGAAAGGGAAGACTCAGCTGGCTGGATACTTTAATGGTCTATTAGTTAGTGTAAGATCAGTTATAGGTTGGATTCATTTCTCCTCCCTGGACAAGATTTAAAATTTCTTGTTTGTGATGTATTTGTTATGGCTTGTAAATATTATACTGGTGTAGAATTGCTGCATGGTAATGCTTGACTGCTTTTTTGACGTCCAATCCATTTGTAAATGTTTTTATGTATCCAGGTCTCTCCTGAAAAAGAGATATTGATCTCAGTGAGACAAATAAAGGAATCTATCTATCAAACTTATTAGTGCAAAAAAGGCTGTCAGGGAGCTTGCAACTGCAAGAAATTAATTTTGCCGTTCGTTGCACTCTGCAACTGCAAATGTGACCTGACAGAAATTTAGTATAAATACTCCATTTGTATCCATTTATATTTGTTTATACAGCATTTTTCATATATGTTTGTTTATTTTAGTCATACTTATTTCTATTATAGTGTTCCTTGTAATTTCCATATGTATTCTGATACACTGTATGTAAAATATGTACTTAAAATAAAACAGCAAACATAAATCATAAATAAATGTATCTGTGTATGTTAGATATCTTTGTTTTTCACAAACATTGCTTAGCACTTTTGAATATTTGTGTATTCACAGTGAACACATGACATGGTCTGAGCCAGCAGGTCTGAGGAGTCTGTTTGGTTAGTACACATGTAGAGGATTGTCAAGCCATTAGTATGACACTGAAACTCTCTCTATAGGTTCAGGGCATATCGCTGGACTCAGAAAGACCTACAGGTAGTTTTAAATTGTGTCATTGGGTCTTTAAAATGCCACACCTACCTTATTTATTGCAAAAGTAATACAAACAAAATCTGAATTTCCCTGCTAATTTTCTTGATTAGTGGGAATTAAACAACTTAACCACCCTCACAAGAACATGATCTGAGTATAAAAAGATTGGTGAGGTCAAGAACAATTTAAGATATCATTTGTGAATATACAACAAGCACATGGAAAGCCATCTTCCAAAGTGTCATCACTGGTAAGTGCAAAAAGACATATCATGTGCATCTCCTGGGCCTTTGCATATTAGGTACTATATCAGGTTTAGTTCAGTGTGAAAAATTACACAAGTATGCACAGTGTTACTATCACAAAGTGGACAAACTTGATGCTGTTTTGAGCTGTTTTTATTCTGCTGGACAAGAATTCTTAGTTCTGTTTTGTAAGCCAAGCTGTGATACAAATGGTGTCATGGCCTGAAGACTGAGGTTCACATCAAACTGTGAAAATGGTGATCTCCTACTGCAGAGTGTGCATCTGTTCAAGTTCAAGTTTGTTTAGAGCCCCTAATCACTGTTACAATCTCAAAGTGTTTTACAGACCCGTTATATGGAAAAGATGCCCCCTCACCTAAACATTCATGTGCAAGAATTGCTTCCAAAAAATCCACAGAAACCAAAAAGGGGAAAAAAAATCTGCAATGTGCAATGGGCGCTGAGTGAGCAATTATTTGCTCAAAGTGAATACAGTCAATTAAATGAAGTCAAATCTGTTCTCTGTCTCATTGCTCTTTCATCACAGCTCCCAGAGATTCAGTTCTTTGGTGCCAGCACCCTCCACACCAAGATCTCCCATCACTGGAGCGACCTCCACACAGACCAGCATCAGAGCCTGAAAATGCAGCTCCTCTCCCACATCTTACACTTCTCCTCAGGGCCCAAAATGGTGCTGACCAGGCTGTGTGTGGCCCTGGCCTCTTTGGCCCTCAACTTGATTCCACAGGCTTGGCCCCAACCGGTGGCAGAGATGGTGAGGGCTTTCCAACCGGAGAAGTCCGAGCCTGAAGGTGCCGCGGCTGGCTCGGGCGTGGGAGGCGGGGCTGAGAAG
>OMKZ01026903.1:16149-29581 GCA_900302535.1 Neoniphon sammara
GCCGTGTGTGTGTGTGTGTGTGTGTGTGTGTGTGTGTGTGTGTGTGTGTGTGTAGAGGTATCTGAGAGTAAACTGACTCTAATCAGTGTTGGAGAATAGTTTCAGTACATCTAGATCTGCCCATTTTTTAAAGTTGAAATACTTCAAGTGACTTTAAAGGAGCTAAGGACAGCTGTCTGTCCGCTTATCTGTCCATATGTTCAACACCTTACTCAAAGACAACGCATCTCAAAGTTTACACATTTACGGGTATGTGGGGATAAGCTTGTTCTGCTAGCTTGATTCCCTGCAAAGCAACAATGGCAGAGTGTAATCCCTTGTCAAGCGTCATGTCAATGTTGCGTTAGCGAGACGACATCATTCACGTGACACTGAAACGACGGTCTATATCGGTTCCGTCCATTTGTAGCATGTATTTCAAAGCGTAAATCTAACAGCAAAGGAGCAGCCAGTCTTTCTGTGTAGTGTGCAGTTTTCCTTTAATGTGTGAATATTCCTGATCTATTTTTCCATCAACACTGATGCATATGATTGCCAATTTACACTGAACCTGACGGCGAAGTATTTTCAGATTTTGACCTATGTTCTATGGCTACATAATATAGGACTGACAAATGAAATGATGTGTGTAGATAGAGTTTGAAATAACAAATAGCCTAGGCTGCACAATGGGGATAAATGATAAATGATTTCATTTTTATTTGGCATCACCTCGCGTTTACACGTGTATTGTCCTAAAAATAGACTTGAAGCATAAATAAACACTTCAAGTGGCGGTTACACCAGCGAGACGTAGCTGAGACACAAGCCTGCACAGAGCCAGTGCAGACAGCTGCATAGATTAAAATGAGAGCGTTGCGTGAGACGTGCAAGTAAAAAACGTGATGACATGAAATGCTACCCGTTGGAACTAAAGCAGTTTATGTACAGAGGTGAAAACATCTTGGACATCTTGTCTCAGTCTGGTTAAGTTGGAAAAAGGGTATTTTGCCCAAAACAAAGGAGTATTCCTTGAAGTGACTGATGTTGATTATGCACTGTGCTGCTCAAATAAGTAATATTAAAATACATATGGCATATGCTGCATGTGATCACTTGACATATTCCAATACATATATTAAAATGTTGACAACACAAATCGCAGCAGCCGGAAAGTAATTAAAAAAGTAAATACACTTTGGTCATTAACATGATTTATTTGCCATTTTTGCATTTACTAGCATATTCACCTCAAGCTCATGTGGCTCCTCTCGTTTCAGAGCATCTGGTCTTTACTACCACTTTCCCTGTGACAATGTTTGAGACTAGATATAGGTAAAAACACACATATACACAGAGAGGGAACTTTACAAGCAATTAAGCTTTTATTGAGTCATGAGGTGGTATACTCACATTTCACGGGTAAGCTACTTAGCTAGCTTAAATGCTATCTAATTTAGACCTCCTCATGCTCCCCTATAACTCATCCTCAATATGGACAACATCTGCAATTGTCACTCTAGGCAAAGACTGTGAGAAGATAAGCTGACAATCCATGTCTCAGTGCTTCTGTATATGGAGAGACATTCATGTTGGCACAACAGGAAGTAGAATTCCCCCACATCCGGGCATTGTCGCCATCTTGTGCAATAGGCCTATTGCCATGAAATTCCATGAGCACATATATGCAGCTCAGAGGATAAACCCTGTCAAGTTTGGTGACCTCATGACCTTTTCTATAGCATCACCCTCAAGCCAAAATGTCAACTTTCACACGAGATTTCATGAAGTGTGATCAGTGGATTGCCATGATTTTTGTTAAGTGCATTCATACTCTCCAAAGGAAAATTTTTCCTAATTGCGGTGATCCTATGACCTTTCCTCTAGTGCCATTAGCAGGAAACACCTCCCCAGCAGGACGTCTGCATTGAAGAATGTGCTTGTTCCAAAATCCCTCACACACTTTACTATTCAATATACAGAGCTAGTGTTCACATTCAGAATTGAAACAACAGTTTCAGTTTTCTGGTGGCACAAATCTCCCCCACATACACCGTACACATCGAATGGTACTGTGGATAAAAGGAGCTTGTGCCCTGCTGATGTGAGAAAAACAAATGTGCACATGGTGGACAAAAGATACTGCCTTAAAAAAAATAAATTAAAAAAAGCACACTATATAATTTGCATCTCCACCTTCCTCAGAGCAGACTGGTCGTTTGGCAGCAGTAGTTAATTTCATATTAAATGGATTTGATTTTCTCATGGAGAAGTGTGAGCTCAACACATCTGAGCTAAAGCTGCTGCATCAGTGAATCTGCGTCTCACAGCAAGGTCCCATAAAGCCTGCTGTCATCTGATGGATAATGAACAGTTTACAAAGCGCTGTTCAGCCTGTTTCAGCAGCCAAGGAATCAATATATCTCCTCCGGCCATATATTTCTGTTGAAAACAATACTGATGTGGTTGTCTGTTGAGATACTGAAATATTGTGAGAACTGAGGGCAAGATCACTGAGGGCAAGGAGTATAGAAGGAACCTTGAGAAGAAACTACAGCAAAAGAATAAGGGAGATGTGGAGCAACCGGGTGATGGAAGAAGATCTGGATGAGGCCGGTGAGTTAAAATGTTTTTTTCAACAGTTTTGACGATGTGGCTTCTGCCCACCCTCCCCCCAGCTTCTTCTGTGACTTCCTGCATCAACAAGCATCAACAAACATTGGATTTCTCTAGTCCTTTTTAACACCATACGACCTGCCCTGCTCAGGAATAAGCTCCTGGACATGCAGGTGGATGCTCCATTGGATCAACAACTACCTCATCGATCGGCCACAGTGTGTGAGGCTGCAGAGCTGTCGGAAACAATAATGAGTAGCACAGGGGCACCACAGGGGATGGTCCTGTATTCCTTCCTGTTCACCCTCTATACCTTGGACTTCAGATGCAGCCCCTGCCGCCTGCAGAAGTTTTTGGATGATTCTGCCATTTGTGTTGGACAGTTTTGTGGAGTGGTGTGAACTGAATCACCTGTAACTCAACACCACAACGACTAAGGAGCTGGTGGTGGATTTCAGGAAGCAGAGGACCCTTGCGAACCCTGTCAGCATCAGTGGAAGGGAGGTGGACATTGCTGAGGAAGTACCTGGATGTCCACATAGAAAATAAAACAGACTGGATTAAAAACAGAGGTACAGGAAGGTCAGAGTTTCCTGTATTTTCTTAGGAGACTCAGATCATTCAAAGTCTGCAGAACCATGCTGCAGATGTTTTACCACTCGGTGGTGCTCAGTGTCATCTTCTACGCTGCAGTGTTGAGGTGTAGCAGGGTGAAAGCAGCTGATGCAAACAGATTTAAAAAGCTCGTCAGGAAAGTTGGTTCTGTCTTGGGAGTGGAACTGAGGTCTCTAGTGGAGGATGCAGAAGAAACTACTCAAGATCATGAGCAATACCTCTCATCCCCTGCATGCCACACTGGGGACATACCATCGCACCTTAGACTGAGACCACCAAGATGTACCATGGAGTGGTCTTTTCTAGCAGTGGCTAACGTACTATTATGTGCAATATCTCCTTGTCTTTTGGATATGCAATACTTTTCCCAGATGAGTGCAATTAGTTTAACGGACCAGCGATTGCGCACGACAGTAAACAAAAAACAGTTCTGTAATCCTAGTACCTTGCATCCAGTTCTATTGCTTTTACCATTCTGCTATTACCTTTCCATTTTATTTTGTTTTATTTTACTAATTTATCTTATTGCTGTTATAATTCTATTAGGTGGTTCTGGTGTTCAAATGTACTATACTGCCTTGTTTTCTTATGTTTACCTTGTTTACTTATGCTACTGCAATATTTGAGCAATCTGGCACAGGAATTTCCTTCAGGATTTATGGTCTATCTTGTCTTAAGAGGAGAGGTGATGGCAGAATGACAGCGGAGGGTTTCAGAAGAGGCAGAAATATCTGTCTGAGATGCAAATTGAAGACTTCAAGAATGTATTCTGCTTTTAGGATGGAAGTAAGTTTTCTGATTTTACCACAGCACAACCGCATAAAAACTCAAATGCACTTTCACTGTATTTACTATCCACTGAAAGCCTGAGAACAATCACTGTGGTATTTAAAATGCATATAACATGCCCCTTATTTACACCACTTTGCATTTCATAGGAACAGGCACTTCTTTATGCTGTTGAAACATCAACAGATTGTAAAAGGTGTACAAATGACAAAATAAAAGTGCTCACATTTCAATTTGAATTCATTTCGCAGTTACAATGAGAACTGACATTTAAATGTATATTTTCTGCAGAACCTGGTAATAGGAAAGTGGTTTTTCATAAAGGGCATGTGTTTTATATAAATTAAAGACATGGACATTACAAATGCATTAAGCTCCTGTTGTGAGCAAATATTCAGAATAGTAGAAGCCTAACAACACAGTGTGTTATTCTTCTTAAACTGGCTGGGATGGTGTCAGTAAAGGAAGCTTCCAACAAGTTGGACAGTTGTGAACAAACAGTAAAACAAACTAATAATTACAGCTAGCTCATCTTCATAATGCTAATAAGTGCAAATGTGCATCTTCACATTAAAACATTAAAAAGGTGAACCTGTGAGCAATGAAGCTAAAAACTCAGAGATTTTGAGGAGACATTTGTACAAAAGTCCTTTATTATTCTCTTAGAAAACACAAAGGTGGGTCACACAGATTCTTCTCTTGACCCCACAGAGATCCGCTCAGAAAACTGAACAAATTAAAAATAAAACCAAACGAACAAAAAACCTCCAAAAAAAGCTCTGCAGGATTTACAAAAACCAAAACAGCAGGAGAATCACAATAGAGCTCCCATTACCCACTGATGTCCTGCCCACAGTCTCTTAGTCTCAGTAAGGAACTACTTCTTGGCGTAGGTGATCTTCATGGCGCAGGTGGCTGTGATGCGGAAGCCCTGCAGCGCGTCTTTGGCCACGCCTGCCTGCGCGTCACTCTCAAACTCCACGAAGGCGATGTCATGCTTTCCTGGGACGAGCCGCACCTCTTTGAACCCAGGAAACCTGCCGAGGGAAAAGAGGAGCATCACAAACTGGAGATCTGATGCATTTAAATCCACTGTTCTGTCTATACAAAAAAATTACAAAAACATAAATGTAAAATTGTTTCCACTTTGTCAAATGTAAATTTTCTGATTTTCCATGACTAAAATGAATTTCCATTACCTGTATAACTGGAACACATGTTCACATGATACATTGTGTAAATAAGGGCTTGTGTCAACATAGTGTTTTTTTTCTGAGCTCTAACGTCTTTTCTTAATTGTTCCCAATGAGGAGAGTGCATGTACAGCAGCATGCGGCCGCCTCGAGAAAAAAGCACTGCTCTCAGTATCTTCTTTCAGAGAGCTCAGACTTTTTAGTATGGCCGCTCCGAGCACTTTTAGTTGAAAATCTCTGAACTTTTCAGAAAGGCACTGGATATTGAAAAGCAAAGGGGCGATGCTAGTCTGTAATACACAGGCGGTTAGTAGGCTAGTAGGCAGTAGAGTATTCTTGCCATAGACACAGGACTAGTGCATAGCGTTTTTTCTCTCACCACACAAGCGCTTCATCCCAGCGCTCCCCAGTGCCCTGCCAGTATGTGGACACAAACCCTGAGACAGGTTCAGAGTTGCTGTAAGGTTTATTTTTTCCACTTTGATGGAGCTAGGCTAATGACTCCTGTAGACTTCTAGTCTTTATGCTAAGCTAACACAAAATGCTACCCATAGGAACCATACCAGTGGACACACAGAGGTGAAAATGGTATTGAACATCTTGTCTCAGTTTGTCAGAAAAAGGGGCTTTTGCCCAAAAGGTTAGAGTATTCCTTTAACTGATTTTAACTGCCCAATTTTACTAATTTTAAATTTCAATTTTGGTTTTGTGTGGGGACCAAGTAAATCAAATTTACCCCTCCCCCAGTCTGTGTTTTGTGACACACATTGACATGGAGTAAAAACACCAGTTATGTAAGGTCAGGATTTTACAATTAATATAGCAAAGCAAAACCTGAAGTTTGTGTTGAAAATAAATTAAACTACTTTGCCTATTTTTCAGGACAGTTGGAAGATAGAAATTGTATGAGAAGAAGAAAAAGCAATTATGTGCCAAGAAGAAATTGCAGCTGAAATCCAAGAAAGGAGGAGTGTTATTTGGACGCTACAGAGGCTGAATAAAACATCTCAGAGCAGCCAGATGGGACTGCAGACCAAATCAGACAAACCAGGGTCGGGTTCAGCCCCGACAACACATAGCAAAATGTTTAAACGGAAACGATGCTGCGTTGAACGGCTTGCTGTGGTACCAAGCGTTGCACCTATGGCAGCCTTTTTTAATCCGGCATGGCGGGGTTGCAGCTGCACGTCGCAGCTGATTGGGTAACACCTCTGACACACCCACCAAACGAGAGAAAACATACCTCAAAGCCCATTGCACGCCGTTGCAAATTGTTTCGAGGAAACCATAGCAAAATGTTGCACACTGTTTGCAGACTGAACGTGCCCCAGCTGTGTAAAATGCTGCTGGTGGAGGTCAGTACTCACTGGTTGAACAGCATAGACAGCATCATCTCGTTGGTCTCCTCCGGCAGGTTACTGAGGAACAGGATGTAGTTGGGTGGGTTGTCTGGCACCTAGAGAAAACACGCCTCATTTTTACTCAAGTTTCATGAGCATAATTCATCTGTATGGTGCTTTGAAAAAATTACAAAGTGATTTATACATGTTAAAACTAAATGCAGGCTAAAATAGGTTTTATTTTCTGATGTAAATATGAAACAGAGGAAGAAAATGAATTAAATAGAACAAAAACTATATAAAAGCCTGTCAGATAAACAAACAAATAACACTCTCAATCATATATTTCATATCCATAAAAATAACAGCCTCAGGGAAGAAAACTCATCATGCAAAACCTCTCCTCCTGTCCTGCTGCAAAACCGGACTGATATATCACCTCATTTGTTTCATATTCAGCACAAGTGTTTTCTAAACTCTACCTTTACTTTTTGGTGGAGAAAAAAAAGACAAAACACAAAAATTTAAGGCTGATGAGCCAAATTCTTCCTACATTTACCAACTGCTGAAAATTACCGTTTTTAATGATGTCTTTTGCATCACTGATCACTTCTTCTTTAGAGAGAAATATTGACAATCTCAGATAATAAACTTATTCCTGTGTAACTTGGACAAGCCACAAACAGGCTAAAAGCAAAGGAGTGTAGTGTGCTGGAGTGATGGGGAAAGACACTGAACTTGTTGGCGGACGTTACACCCAAAGCTGCCACCCCCCATTCTCCCCGTTGAATATCGTCTTGGCTCATTATCGAGCTGATAGAGTCATCTGAGGAGGCCAGAAGACACTCAAAAAACTACAGACTTGCTCAGCTTGGCTCCAGTCGAGAGTCTTACCTGCACTGCTGGCGTGTGCGTCTGTGTGTTGGCCCCCTGGAGATGACAGAGCCACAAATGATGACAGAGAAACAAATTTACATCAGACAGGACAACATGACATTTTGATTTCTCTGCTGACTAAATTATGCGGAACGCGTCAAAAAAACTGCAACAACAATGTCATCGTTAAACTATTTAAATGACTGATTGCGGTGTGTGTGCTTGTACTTCTTAATAGGCTCCCCCATTAGCTGAATGGTAATAAGCTAATCCCATCTGCAGGCGGCTATTAATTTCAGGAGTGACATACAGATCTTCTGTTAACTCAAACGCAGCAGAGAGCAGATGGGCCTTTTTCCTATTTAAATATATACATAAGGGACGTATTCAATCACTGTCAAATGGTACATGGGCGTACAAAGGAATACTCCAATGTTTTGGGCAAAGTAACTTTTTTCTGACTTACCCAGACTAAGACAATATGTCCAATACCATTTTCACCTCTGTACGTCCACTCGTTTGGTTCCAATGGGTCGCATTTCATGTTAGCTTAGCATAAAGCCTAAAAGTCTACAGGAGTCATTAGCCTAGCTCTGTCAAAGTGAAAAAATAAACCTTACAGCAACACTGATCAGATACACAATGTATCATGTGTATCTGAAATACAAATCTTGGAACTGTATTTATTTTTTTAAACAAGAGTAGATGCCGGTTAGATGAAGTTAGATGGAAGGACCATCTAACGTCTCCTAAAACAACTCACATTTTGTAAAAAAAAAAAAAAAAAACAAGACATGTATTTCAAATACATGAGACATTGTGTAAATAAAACGGAGTTGCTGTAAGGTTTATTTTTTTTCACTTTGACAGAACAAGGCTAATGACTCCTATAGAGCTCTAGTCTTTATGCTAAGCTAACACGAAATGCTAACCGAAATGCTGACCCAGTGGATGTACAGAGGTGAAAATGGTATCAAACATCTTGTCTCAGTCTGGGTAAGTCATTTTGCTCAAAACGTTGGAGTATTCCATTAAAAAGAATATTTGTGATCGGCCAATCAGTGATGGATGATGTATTTAAAACATCTACAGGTGGGCTGCGCTAAGCTCACCGCTGCCGGCTTCTTGGCTGTGTTCGTCACTGCCTCCTGAGCCGCCTTCTTCTTTTTCTCCTTCTTCTTGTCTTTGTCCCCGTAGGTGCCTCTCATTTTGGCAATGACCTCCGAGTCGGTCTTGGCATACTGGATCCGCTGGAAATGGACAGGACAGGAGGCATGAATGAATTTCCCCATTGTGGGATAAGTACAATCTGAATGAGAGAACAGACAAAAATAACTGCTTAAGTGCAGGAGGCTGGGAAGAGGAGGTTTGTGCTTTGAGGAGAAAATAATAGTAAATTACACTGACGTTTTTTCATTTTTGGATTTTTTTTCTCTCTCTTGCTTGCTGCTGACAGATTTATACTGCAGGGTGATGGAACGAGAAAAACAACCTTGAACCCTGATGAACATGTACTGATGAAACGCAGGGAAGCCATTAGTCTGGTTTCTGACAAGAGTGCAGCAGCGTTTCAGCGCTTTCACACTGCAGTTTAGGAAGAACTACTTCAGCTTACTGGCAGGACTCTGACATTTCCAACAATATTGCCTGAATTTGGTCCCAGACGTAAGCCTCTGTAAATGAGAAAATCAAACACGAGCACCTGTGCAGGCAGAAATTGCACCGTCTAATCATTATGGCTACACTGCGGGTTTCTTCTTTTACATAAGTGTAGCTGTGAACAATGTGTCCATAATTCTTTTCAAAATTACAATTCCCATTTTGTTGGTGAGTCAGTCAGAGCTCAGTGCAGCAGGTTAGGAGGCTCAGAAAAATTTAAGTCAGCGAGACTTTTTGAAGAAATATAATGACAACCAATCAAACAGGATTTGTAAAGGAAACAAACATTATACAATCAATTCATTTTGACTCAACTCAGCAGAGAGATGAAGGCGAAGATGAGGAAAACATGCAGGATAGACCCGAGTGACAGAACATTTTCAAAATATTAAAAGGATTCCTCCGGTCTCTGTGAAACTTTGCTTTGTTTTCCAGACTGGCATCTCATTAAAGTGCTATTTTTCCCTATATAAATAAATCTCTTAGATGTCCTGTATTTTACTTGATTATCTCTACCAGGAGATTATGTGGTTGTTCGGGTGTGTCTGTGTGTGTATCTGTGGCTAATCTTGCAAACTACTGGGCCTATCAGCTTAAAAACTTTTGTGTACAGCTATGACTATATGATGAAGAATTTCTTGTATTTGCGGTGATTCAAAAACTTTGAAAAATGTTGGTTCTTGCTACTTCTGCTCCTTCACTCCATTCATTGTCTAGCTTGCTCGACCATTGCTGCTCTCTCCTCTCTCTGTTCGCATACTACTGGGCCTATCAGCCTAATGGCAATTTTTTTTATTCTATTATGGCTGTGTTCGCTCCAATGGTGGGTGAAAAAATCCAGGATGTGCACTGCGTTTTCTGAGTGAGTTTATAAAACACTCTGTTGACGAAGAAAGTCACCAGAACACGAGCAGACACACAGGAGGACAAACACTGTAAAAAGTGTCAGAGGCTGATGGAATCTGTCAACAAGTGGGGGTTAAAATAGGTTCAACAGCCTGATGCTTCACCACTGTAAAAAATGAAGTGTAAAACAGCCGTCACTGTTTCATAAGTCAGCCGACTAATTTGCCTAATTTTGTTGAGTCTTTGGATGTGGGACAAGATCAAAGCCATCATGGAAAACCCCTCTCACCCTCTCTACAACCAGTTGTGGCACAATGCAATAACAACTATCTACTTTATGCAGACATTGTGTCCCCACACACGCCTGGGGGAGAAGTGCACTCTACTGCGTGACCTCTTCTAGTTATGTTATTTTCTGAAGACAGCATCGTATCAGAGACAGAAACTAGCTTGTTTTGATCAGTGGCTCCATTTGTGAGATGAGCTGTGGAATGATAAAATGAGCTTATCAGGCAGATAAAGTTTATTTCACGGGTGAAGGGCTTAAAGTGACTGTACAGGATGTTCGTGACTGGTGAGAGCCGCTGTGTAAGGTGGGACTTCCTGTCTAAACAAATCTAGCTTCTCAGTTGAAAGTGAGCCTGTGCACTGATTTGAAAAAAAGCACCTTTGTCAGTCAGGAACTACTCTCCATTCACAAATAAAATGAATATATTATATTTTTATGTTTCTGTTTTATGGTTCCATTTTGACAAATAAATGTCCGATACTGATTACTGCACATCTCTTAATAGTCAGGAGGCTTAATGAAATTACTGTCACTGGGTGGATAAAAGCTTTTTTTGCATGACGTTTCCTTAGGGTCTATCATGCAATTTTAGCCTAGGGGCCCCTAGAAAATGTCTGTGTAAAATATCAAATTATAAGACCATCTGAAATGAAATATGTGAAGAAAGACTGCTATTTTGAAGTCCCTAAGCATGATAAGATGATCATATCACTTCCAAAGTTGGAAATTTTTAAATATATGTACCTTAAATTTAATTTACTTAAGTTCCTGTACAAGTGTAAAGTATTAGCAATATTATCTTTATTGCAATAAATGTCAAATGAATATGCATGATACTGTAAGAAAAAAAACAGTCAAAGTTAACATCCTTAGGCTGGTGTATTGATGGGTCAGCTCTTACGTCATTTGAATCCACGTGTAAGCATAAATCATCCACCCACCTCCTTCCTGAATGAATTATTTTCTGTGATTTAGAGACCCACACCTACATGGACCTGCATTTCACTCCACCTCTACCTGTCCCTGTAGGATCTGTTGCTTTTTAAATAATTTCGAGCAGCACAAGCTTTCCTTCATTGTGTGCTGTATTGATGTATGAATGTTTTCTTTAACAATTTACTTTAAAGATTAGAGAGGCTGGCTTCAGTAATTGTAAATGTCTACTGGATGTGCACAGTAATGTCAATGTCAGTAATATTTTCCAGGACTCCTCAGGAGCCTCGCTCCCAGTGAGGACGATAGGCCAGGCTCTCCCTTCTTTTTACATGCCAGCAAGAGGTGACTGTTGCTGGCAACTACAGGTGCGATCAAAATTAGAGAGCAACCTATAGTTTCCTAAATTTCAAGGTCACTGCTTAGTCCTATTTTAAATTATCCAAACAGGAGTAAAAGAGCAGTTTTTAAGCATATTTCATGAGTTACATATATTCTGAAGCACAGTATAAAAAACTTTAACGAGATATTTGAAAAAGAAAACTGATCAAAATTAGAGAACACTTTCAGATACCTCCCAGTTATTGGCACTAATCTGACACCTGGTGCTAATTTCCTTAATTATCTGACAAACCCTATTTAACTGGCAGCCGAACTTTCCAGTTTTCACTGACTTTGCAAGATGGTGAGCCATTCTAAAGAGACTGAAACCCTCCGGCAGCAGGTTGTCCAGATGAAGGCCAAAGGGATGACCCTTTCAGCCATAGCAAGAGAAGTTGGTCGTTCCAAATTTGTGATTTCTAAAATATTGCATCTTTACAACATCACAAACTCATTCAAGTCCCCCAGGAAGGCTGGCTGTCCACGAAAGACAAATGCAAGAGAAGACAGGATAATACTGAGAATCTCAAAGGGCAATCGGTTCAACACTGCAGCTGGAATTGCTCACCAGTTCAGCGCTGAACAGGGTAAGGATCTGTCTCATCATACAGTGTCTCGACGTTTAACAGAATCTGGACTGAAAGCCCACTCTGCAGTGACCAAACCTCTCATTAGCAGAAAGAATCAAAAGGCCAGACTAACCTTTGCTGAGGAGCATGTTGTGTGGACAGTGGAGAACTCGTCCAAAATTCACTTTAGTGATGAAAGCAAGTTTAATTTATTTTCTTCGACAACATGCAGTTCCTTCCCTGCGTTTATCACCCAAAAAGCCAGCAATTTTCATGCAGGACAATGCCCCCTGTCACACAGCAAAATGGGTAAAGCAGTTCCTTGAAGCTGAAAACATTGAAATAACAAAATTACCAGCCCAGAGTCCTGATCTAAACCCAATAGAAAACCTCTGGAAAATCCTTGGCGACAAAGTTATGGCTAAGAAACCTATTACAGTCACCGGACTGTGGAAGAGACTGGAAGAAGAGTGGACCAAAATCACATCAGAGCAGTGTGAGAAACTAGTGATGTCCTGTGGCTGCAGATGTGCTGAAGTCATTCAAAGCAAGGGCCTGTACACTTCCTACTAATTGTTGACTGTTGTAACCTTCAGAAGTTTTAGTTGTAATCTTTCTCCGTGCTACAGTCATTGCTGCTCTCTAATTTTGATCATTGTGTTTTCCACAAAATAAAAGGGTTTTTGTTGAAGTGCCTTGGTTATTTTGTAAAACACTGTTCTAGTAGCATGGTATAGCCACAACAAACATTCCTTCAAATTTTGGGCAATGAAGATTACATTATTCTGAAAAAATCAAGTGTTAATAAATTGTTCTCTAATTTTGATCACCACTGTATGTAGGTGTGTTAAGGTGTGAGCACCGCGGTTCAGCCACTGGTTGTGTGTGTATCGTGATGATGGCGAGTCAGGTGAGGTCAGGTGATGGTGACCTCACCTCATATCTTCAGGTGGAGATAACAGGTTGATAAGACCCATAAATATATAATAGTATTCATTTTAATTTGACCCTGGTATGCAAATTCTCTCTTTTGGAAAGATTTGATATATTGTATAATTTTCGCCAGCCTAAGGATGTTAACTTTGGCTGATTTTTTGTTACAAAGTATCATGCATATTCATTTGACATTTATTGCAATAAATATAATATTGCTAATACTTTACACTGGTAGTGGAACTTTAATAATGTCAAATTAAATTTAAGATACATGTATATAAAAATTCACAGCTTCGGAAGTAATCTGATCATCTTTTGATGTCTTTTTTCACATATTTCATTGATATTAATGGTCTTGCAATTTGATATTTTACACAGATATTTTCTAGGGGCTCCAAGGCTAAAATTACA
>OMKZ01026906.1:0-24906 GCA_900302535.1 Neoniphon sammara
AGCAAGTTGTCTTGTTGTCACTTACTTGTCACATACAGCCCACTTTCAGACCACTTTTTTTTTTTTTTTTTTTTTTTTTTACCAAAGAACAATTACATAAACATAAACAAAACCAAGGATTGGTGCAATAAATAAAAGAAAGAGGAGAGATGAAATAAAAATCTTAAAATGTGTACATATATTTGCAATTTTTGTAGCTTTAGCACTGGATTAAGACTTAATGGTTTTGTAAAAAATGCCTTAGTTCTTAAAAAAAATACATTTCTATATGTGGTATTCCTTTTCATATCTCTTATAAGACATTTTTTTTCTGAATATATATATAAAATCTGAATATATATGATCAGTGATAAATGTATATAGTTCTTGCCAAAACTTCCTTGATTGCGAGCAGTAAGCACAACAAATCTGCTATTCGTTCCCTTCTCACATGACTGAACTTTTATTTTGAAAACCTTCACCGGATGTTATTGTCAGCTGACAGTACTTCCTTCTCACGTTTTCTCTCCTTTCATTTCACTCGAAAAACGTCCTTAATTTCCAACTAATTAAAAAATATTTTAATTGGGAGGGCGCAGATAATTACAGGAAATGTCTGCGAAGCCAACTTGCTTGATTGTGGCGAGTGCCTCCCCTCAAGGTACGTCCATTATCTTTGTATCAGAAGCTTGCTTACATCATGTGGATAGCTAATGCTTGGTTCTATATTGAGTTATCTGGAAAAAGAAACAGTTCAACATGTTGCTTTTGCAGCTGTGCATTGTGCATATGCTTTTATAACAGTACGCTTCCGTAATTGACGTGTTTTGTTCATTTAGGGGTATCAGCAAAATCATTCCACCAGTCCTTCAGTCTTTGCAGCTCAGTGTTCAACCTCCAGACAGCGACACCTGGGGTAAGACCAATTTCCTGATCACAAAATGCAGCAAAATAACAATTCCTGTCATGATGCCTCAGTCATTGCTATCTGTATTGCAGGGGAAGCCTATAGACTTTGTCGGGGTCGATGAAAGCACTGCTAGATGGGTGCAGGACTTCAATGTGAAACCCTATGCAACACCAGCAAAACTTGAATCCATAGATGGTGAGAATCACTAAAATGTCTTTTGGATTAACGCCCATGTAACTGTTTTTATCTGTTGCCCCTGTGTTGTTCGTTCCCTGCTTAACTCAAGGTTATGTCATGATGACCCTCTCCTTCCAGGTGCCCGGTACCAGGCACTCCTCATCCCAGACTGCCCCGGGGCGCTCAATGACCTGGCACACAGCGGCTCTCTGCACCGCATCCTTACACACTTCATCTCTCAGCAAAGTGAGTGTGGAGCCCCGGTGGAATGCAGTCGTTCTGTAATCTTGAAAATAGTCCATTACAGATATGGTATAAGCTCATTTGGGGCAGGCATTGTGCACATATCTGGTGCAGAGTCGTAGATGCAAGCTGTGTTTTCTCTCTGTGCAGAGCCAATGTGTGCAGTGGGACAAGGAGTGTCAGCTCTGTGCTGTGCCACTGAGGGACAGAGTTGGATTTTCAGTGGCTACAGTCTGACAGGGGTTAGTGTGACCTTTCAAGTGTGTGAAGTGCAATATGAACAAATATAATTCTGCACTTTCCTGGTGTTCAGCGTGTATTGCAGTATGGTAACTTCCTGTTTTTGCTGAAAGCCCTCAGTGTTTGAGCTGGTGCGGAGACCTGACTTTGCCAACCTGCCACTGATAGTGGAAGACTTTGTGAAAGACAGTGGTGGATCATACACAGGTGAGCTGACCTGAATGTTAAATGCAAAATAAAAGATGCTAAGAGGATTGTGTAAATGCCTAATAAGCATGCCTATAAATAAAAACTAGTCCTTTGTTTATCTCTTCTTTTTCAGCAAGCCAAGAGGATGCCATACATGTAGTCATAGACAGACATCTAGTAACTGGGCAGAATATACAGTCAACCACAGTTGCTGTAAATAATCTAATTCTGCTGTGTAGTGGCAAGTAAAACTACCACACAAAATGGTTACAGCACCCACACTCCAAATACAACAACTCAGTTGCTCCAAATTCATGTTTATGCAATGAAACATACATTCATTGAGGACAAATATCAAGGAAGACAGAGTCAAAAATGTTTGTCAACATTGTAAATTCAAGTTCAGTACTTGTCGATGTTCAATTACAGAACAAATAGAAAGCCATTTGACACGCTAAAACATAAATATTTTGATTCCCAAAGAAAAAAACAAACCAACTTTGGATGTGAGAAGCAGATGCAGTCTGAGGATCTTCAGACAGACATGCAAGATGGGAGCTCGACGACATCCAGTGCCACAGAAAATAAATGAGTCCAAGATGCATCTTCACAACAAGCAAAGCTTAAACCAAAAGAATGAGTCCATGTGCATTTGCAGGTGTGAGAAACCTGCCAAAAGACTTCCACTCAATTCTTGCTCAATATTTGGGACCAGCATGAGAGATTACAGAAGTGGTAATGCACCCCTTCACCATGTACCAACTTTGTTTAACAGGGAGATGTATTGCTGCTTTTTCAGTAATGTACAATTTGCTTGTTTCTTCACAATGATGTCTTCAGTCTCAATGGCAAGGAATAAAACAATACATAAAAAAAGATCTATGGTTTGGTGCCAATATCTTTGAAAGCAATGAATCTTTGTTTTAATCCATGCTGACAGAGAGAATTCTCAAAACTTTCAGGACCCTCTGACAAGTCCCAAACCACCAGCAGCACAGGTTGAGTATTAACTAAACCCTATCAGTGGCTGGTTCCAGAGTTCATTTGATTCAATCCAAGAAAAAAAAGAAAAATCAACGCATGAAGCACTGGTATTTTTGGCATACCATGTTGGATTGGAAACAAAAAAAGATTGTAAATCCATATGTCGATGTGCAAAGGGTCCACAGTAGCCATTAACAAATCCTGCTCTCATAGAAGATCGTAGAAATAATCCAGTCCTTGTCCTAATTCCCACATGGAAATTCCTGTACCCAGTTCAGTAGCTAAAGCGATCCTCAGGTAGAGTGACTGCAGAAGAATTAGACAAAAAATGTTAATCTCACCATAAAACAGCAAATAACATATCACTCAAGTCTGAAAGTGAAAGCCAACTACTCTTAAAAAAAAAAAAAAAAAAAAGTTCTTCTGTGTTTACCTACAGTGCTAGTTTATAGGTCCATACCGTCCCTATTTTGACTCCTTGTCAACAGTGATCACATCTGTAAATATGTGATATGTGCAGGCCAAGTGTTCACATTATGGAAAGACTTATGCAAAGCAACTTTGAAGTTTTACCGAGTAGTTTTTGAACACAGATAGGAGTGAATTGGGGAAATTTAGCTTTGACTTCTAAGCTACCAACGCCTTTACTGTACAGCCTTATTTGTAATGAAAAGATATGATCACAATTGTCGATGAGAAGTCAAACCAGGCCAGATAAGGTCCTTTAAAATGTGAGGGCCTTACCTTTAAAGATGGGTAGTATACTACATGCTTAGCTCCGTTGTTCCTAGAATGAAAGGGAATCAACAAATCTTGTTATAAGATGCCAGCAGATGTCAGGTACAGTGTGATCACTCATGTAAAAGCATCATACATTCACTACCTTTTGTAACTAAAATAATGCTCTGCAGAATATTCATCCCAGAGGAGTTTCGGCCTAAATTCTCGCAAAATCTCAGTGTACCTGCAGAAAAGCAGAGACTGGTGTGAGAGTGGTTAAAAGTAAAATATATGAATGTAAAAAAATACACTACCAGCGACAAAGTACCATCAGTTACAATGTAATCTTACCTGCCCCCCAGGACCGGCTCTGTTCCCTGGCTGACAAAATCGAGACCGTACAAATTAAGTCCGAGCAGGATCTTTTGTCTCCACTGACTGTTGGGTGACAACTGGAGAACACAGTCTCTCATCCAGGGCAGGGGTGAGCTTGGACCTGGCCTAAAATAATAATAATAATAATGATAAAAAAACACTATGTGACTACTTTATGTAAATTTGAATGTGACAAAGCTCTGAATTACAATGCCACCTACAGCAATTCCATTTCAACCAATCTGAAGAGATGGACAAAACTTGTGCCTTTGAGTCTCACCTGCCAGCGTTGGAGTAGTCATATGTCATGAGGCTGAATGCATCAACCACTGGAGCCAGCTGCTCAAACTCCTCCCTGCCAAACATACCTGGCTGCCCCGTGCTGATCATCATGGAAATATATTAAGATTAAAAAAAAAAAAAGAAAAAAAAAAAGTATTTTTTGGCATATATACTGGTTACAAGGAAACAAATTTCACCCACCTCGTCACAGCAGGTGGGATGACAAGGACACAGTCCAATTTCTTTGCCTTCAAAGTCTCACATATGTGTTTTATCAAATGAACGAGCTCCCTGCATGGGGAAAGATGAAATAGTGAGTAATTATTTGAATCCTGGGAAATGAGAAAATAGTGTAGCAGCAACCAGAGTAATAACAAAGATGGGGTGTGCTAATAGCAGAACTTACTTCCTTTTGTTTCCTCCCAGCTGGCTCCACAGCTCCAAAGTAAAACCATCAAAGCCCTCTGTCTGCAAGGCCAATGCTTAATTAGATAGAAACAGCACAAACAGATAGAAACGGCACTGTTGCTAGGGAGTAAGCTATACAATGCTGTGGCTGCTTCTGGCACCTCATGTTGCCTCTGCATTTAATTACCTTTGCAACATCCACCAGCTCGCTTCCCAGCTCTTCGATTTCATCCTCGCTGCCCAGCACGCTCGCATAGTCCTGGTACGACCAGCCATCAAACAACAGCCGAGGCACTAGGAGTGTAGGGAGATGGAGCGATTGAGGGCTTAGTCGAAAATGACCTGACTTGACTTGTGGTGGCCACTGGAGATGAAGATATCTACTCACCCATCCTGATTTTTCTGTTAGACTTGCGCACAGCTTTGACCCAGCCTGGAAGGAAGAGATTTTTTTTACTTGACATGACGAAATCCTTACAAAGCCTGTTTCTTATTTGACTGTTAGTGATGTGAACCTCCTACCTGGGTCGTGGTCATGGAGGCCAGTAACGTCAAAGCTCTCTGGTCCTCGTCGACGAAGCTGAAGCCACACTGGAGACAATGAAGTCAGTTTGGAGCCAAATATCTTGGCTATGTCATAGCCATGGGAATTCCACTGCAAGATGAAAAAGATCAGATACAATGCATGTATTGTGTAAATATAAATCCATAAACCTGCACCTGAGTCACCCATGTTGTGGCAATAACATTGCTATCAGCTGATGAAAGCACACTGAATGCTGGACAGCAAAAAGTCAACATGCAGACAGATTTCAGACTTACAGGTGTGATGTATCCAAGCACCGGTCCTTGAAAATTGCGTTTGATATGAGCGCAGTATCTCTTCTCCTCCTTCACTATGTCTCTCCATTGCGGGTCTGACACAACAAGGCCTCTCTCCAAAACAGGCAAGTCTGCCAGTGATGCCTACCGGCACAGAAAGATCAGCCCATTTCAGTGACAGATATCCATATATACGAGTGTAATACCGTGCCACATTGTCACCATCCTGACTGGACCAATGACAGGTGGCACTATGAAATTTTACACATGCCGACGGCCACTTCCCTGTTGCTGGCAAATGTTGGTGAAAGACAGGGAGGACCTGCATGAGCTGACGTGCAAACAAACACAGCTCACACACACAGTCTCTGGGTCACAAGTTACTCACCTCAGCCTCAACTTTGTGTGACTTCTTTGCATCAGTTTTTGAAAGCGTGGCGCTGACCATCAGGCAGCAAGAGGCGGTGCACAGCAGGATGAACGTCGCTCTCATTGCTAAAAAGGGGAGTTTAGTTAAAAGGGAGCAGTAAATAAAACGGTTGCGTGCAGATCGGTGCAGGCAAAGTCCTCCCTTCCTGATTGAGATGAGGCAGATTAACTTGTAAGAAATAGCATGATGGGAGTGCAGCAAACCACACAATCAGGGTACCAAAAACGGGTCCATTAATAGAGCTAAAACAAATAAACCGTGCAGCCACGCGACTGCTGAACGATGCTTGATAAATGTATCACCGATATAAGGAAGCTAGTGCCAGTTTATGATTGACATTTTAGCCCAACGTGTTACTTTGCTGAGCATCAACGAAGAAGAGCGACTTCCGCTTTTCTGTTTTTAAAAATAAAAGCTGTGACGCATTCAAATGCTCCCAGGTAGAGAAGTCATCTCAGCAGATAGGTGGCAGCACCGGTTCCGTCTTTCTCCAAATCCACGAGTTTCCCTGTCAAACAAGACATGTAACACTTCTATGGTCACAGCTACCACAGATGAATTACTACCATAGTTTTTAACACTGACTACATGTTTAACGTTAGCTCTTCTTCTGCCCTGTGCTCCTTTGGTCTCCTGTCAGGTAATGTGTGAGTGTCGGTATCATATTTTGCGAGGATTGCTGTCTAACTTCAGTCAGTGTAACAGAGGTGCAGTTAGCAAGCTAACTTGTAAACATCTCTGGAAGTCAGGATAGGACTGTGTTGTACAGTTTAACAAAGCTGTACAGTAGATTTTTCATTAAAGTGAGATCGTGCAGAGGTAAAAAATGTGACAGTGTTTGCAAATGTTATATTTTGGTTTGTAAATGGCATCTAATCTGATTTCTCTATTGACTTAAGTTGCTAATTGATGATCTTGAGACTGGCGTTATTTTACATGCTTGCTGTGTGAGTGATGTTATTTTATTTATTTATTTGGCTTTCACAGTGAGAAATGGAAATAGAACAATTTGTATCCAAGACACTCGAGCTTCTGCAGGAGGAGAGAGAGGCTGAAATAGAGGAGACTAGGTATGTACATGGGTTCATCTCTGTATTTTTTAAAGGTCTAACATACAGGCTTTTGTGTTATTATCTTTACTAGAGAAAGGCTATGGAGCTGCAAATTAAGAAATACCCTTGACCTTTCCTTGAAAAAGTCTGTCTTTTCCCACGAGATTTTCTGATAAATAGCTGTCAGTAAAGTGATGAGTTTACCCTCTGGTTTCATGCCCCAGGGTATTGCAGGAGAACATTTCTCTCAAGGATCTTCAGAGCAAAGGAGTATGCCTGCTGAAGCTCCAGATTGGAAGTCAGTCCACCGGCCTGTATGGTCGGACTCTGGTCATCTTGGAGCCAAGAAAACATATTGGTGTCTCTGTACTGCCAAGTAACAGCTTTGGACCTGGTAAGATGGTTGATTAAAACACCTACTCTGTGGTTTGATGTGACTTAAATTTTCACACTGTGCCATTACATGACGTTGTGGGTCTTTCTTATAGGAGACATAGTTGGCTTGTATGAGACTGGTGGGTTCAGTGCAGCCTCTCAGATTGGCACAGGAATAGTGACCAGAGTCAGCCAGACATCTATAAGTGTGGCCTTTGAGGACTCTCAGGATGGTCTCAGTATTGACACTGATTCCCTTTACAACCTCTTCAAGCTGGCCAATGATGTTACCTACAAACGGATGAAACAGTGAGTGACATCTGTAATATACATACCAATGAGTAGGGCTGGGCAGTATGGACAAAATCCAGTATCTCAGTGTCTTTGACCAAATTCCTCAGTATTGATATTGTGACAATATGGGAGGGAAGACTATTGGTGCTTTCATAAGATATTTTCACATAAAAGCTTTGGATAAACAATCATTAATGTGGATATGACTACTAAGCAGATAGAGGGAAATAATAGCTACAATAGTTTAATACAGAAAAAAATCAGAAAATGCCATCCCTTTACTGTAATGTAGCTTTTAAATCAAGAAACAAATCAACAATATTATGTTATCCAAAATCCCCTGACGATACCAAGTCTCATGTCACCATATCAATGTAATTTCAAATTGTCCCCCAGCCCTACCATTGGGCATATAAAACAGATTCAAATGAGTTACATAAACTTTGAGACAACTTCTGTTTGCTGTGGTGTTTTGTTTACAGTGCCTTGAATGCTCTGAACGGATACAGCAATGGACCAGCCAGCAATCTCATAAGTGTTCTCTTTGGCTACTCAGAGCCCGGCTCTCAATCACAGCCAAGTAAGTAAAGCATTACAAACCAAGTCTTTGTAGACATCGAACAGACACGTATACAGCATTCTTTTTACACTATTTTTATAATTTTGTAAACTATTATGAAACTTGGAATACATGTATTTATTTTGTGTATTTTTCTGTAATGCCTCATCAGATGAAGTGGCTTTCTTTAACTCGGACCTGGATGATTCCCAGAGAGAGGCTGTGTCTTTTGCCCTGTCTCAGAGAGAAGTAGCTGTGATCCACGGACCACCAGGCACCGGCAAAACCACCACAGTCGTGGAGATCATCCTCCAAGCAGTCAAACACGGCCAAAAGGTACAGGCTAAAGTCTACAGGTGCTAGTGCATATTGACATACATTATGAGCCGTCATAGAGGTAAAGATGCACTGTGGAATGTGCTAAAAAATATTTCAGTAATTGGTTGAACAACTTTTATCCTCTTCTGTCGCTGGTTGCTGCATTTGTTATTAAAGCATCTCAGTTCAGTGGCAGTGATTTTGATAATTGGATTGTGTGTCTGTGCAGATCCTGTGCTGCGCCTCCTCTAATGTGGCTGTGGATAACCTCGTGGAGAGGCTTGCCAGGTGCAATGCTAAGGTGCTGAGGCTGGGTCATCCTGCCAGACTGCTGGAATCCATACAGAAACACTCGCTGGACGCCGTCCTCGCTCAGAGCGATAACACAAACATCATTGCTGACATCCGTAAAGACATCGATAAAGCGTTTGTAAGTTAATGTGTGTTGCTGCTCGCGTGTGTTTTGTTTTGAATGATTTGTATTATGGCCGGGTTTTATGTCAATATTATACTGATATCATGACATGAGACTAGATATTGTCTGGGATTTTGGACATTGTAATATTGTGTAATGGCATATGTGTTGTCTTTTCTGGTTTTAAAGGCTGCATTACAGTAAAGGCATGCAATTTTCTCAATTAATGAGACTGTTGTAGCTGTTCTGTTATTTGCCCTTATCTGCTTGGTCATCATATCTACATTATTAATGATTGTTAATCAATCATCTTGTGTGTAAATATTTTATGAAAGCACCAGCAGTCATTTTTTCATTATTGAAATCAATGTATTCATCCAAATATATCATGATGTTTGATTTTGTCCGTATTGCCCAGGCTTAATTTGTAATATTTTCCCTTGTTTTGTTTTAAGACTGGAATGAAGAAAATGCATGACAAAGGGGAGCGGTTCAACTTCAAAAGGGAAATAGGGGAGCTGAGAAAAGAGCTGAGAACCAGGGAAGCAACAGCCATCACCCAGATCCTGAAAAGTGCTGATGTTGTTTTATCAACCAACACAGGTCAGTAATGGCCTCTATTGTTGTAAACGTTGCACAGTTGTAGCAGTGATGATAGAACGCAGTTAGAGGGCCCTTGTCTGTGTGTCCACAGGTGCCTGTGATGACGGCCCTCTGAAGTTCCTGCCAGCAGACCATTTTGACTGGGTGGTGATAGACGAGTGCGCCCAGGCCCTGGAAAGCAGCTGCTGGATAGCCCTGCTCAGAGCACGCAAATGTATACTGGCTGGAGACTACAAGCAGTTACCACCCACCATCAAATCACAAAAGTAAAGTAAAACAGCATTTTGAGCAAGATTTTGATTCCTTAAAGTTCCCGGTACTCATATGACTTCATCTTCCAAGGAAAACAGAATATCCTTAATGGTGACGTCATGCTGCGCTAGTGGGCTAAATTAAAAATTTTAAACAAACAAACAAACAAAAAAACAAAAACGCTCACAAATTTTTGAACAATCCTGCTCCTCCACCTATCAAAAATCTGGTGTTTTATTCACTGGAATTTTATACCTCCTGGTTGAATATCACCATTATAGATGCAATGTTTTCCAGGAAGTATAAGTAATGACATTTTAATATAAAAATACAAGAAAATAAAAAGCTACTAATTTATTTTTAAGATTTATTATGGCAAGGATAATTAGCTAACAAGGTGAACAAGTTATTTTCATTCCATTGTAACTTTAAGATATTTTTCTGCTGATTAGCCATTTTTTGTATTTTCTGAATATAAATGAAATATTTCTGAACTTTTGAGCTTGTTTCATGCTGATTATAGTTTTGGCCATATTAATTTGTTATGTCATCCGCAGGGCTGCAGCAAAAGGCTTGTCTCTCAGTCTTATGGAGAGACTTATCGAGAAGTACGGGGACTCGGTGGTCCGGATGCTAACAGTGCAGTACCGCATGAACAGTGCCATCATGGAGTGGGCCTCCAGAGAGATGTACCAGGGAAGACTGACAGCTCACAGCTCTGTGGAGAGGCACTTACTGAAGTGAGCATGAGCTTGGTTATGAGAAATATGTCATGTGACTTTCCCTTTAATGAAGTAAGAACTCTTTAAAAATCACTTAAAAATATCCAAATAGAGATCTGCCGGGAATTGCCTGTGTTGAAGAGACCAGCACCCCTCTTCTCCTGATCGACACTGCTGGCTGCGGCCTGAATGAAATGGAGCTCACAGATGAGTTATCAAAAGGCAATCAAGGTTAGCCAGTTTTACTTTAAAAGCTGCTATTCAAAGAGAGAATATTTTTACCGTTCTTTTGAGGTTTGGGATGTAAACCATCTGTTTTTTGTATCCTCAGGTGAAGTAGACATTGTTGAACTACACATAAAGGCCTTGACTGATGCTGGGATAAAAGCTAGAGACATAGCTGTCATTGCCCCATACAATTTACAAGTAAGCCACTGATCTTGAATATTACTCTACGCAGTAGGCTTTTCCAAAGTTAAATGGCCTTGACAGAAAAAAACATCATTGCGCTCTGAAACTAATGAATGTTTTGTTGTCCTTTTGAATCTCTGTAAAGGTTGAACTTCTGCGTCAGAAACTTTCTGCAAGACATCCAGAGTTAGAAATTAAGTCGGTGGATGGATTCCAGGGCAGAGAGAAAGAGGCTGTGGTGTTGACGTTAGTTCGGTCTAATAGAAAAGGTATTCTCTTGATATGACCCCCTACCTGGAACTGCAGCTTATTCCTTAATATATGTAGATACATATATACCACAATATATACCACATGTATTCATCTTTTTCTTTATTTTATTAGGTGAAGTTGGATTTCTAGCGGAGGACAGAAGGATAAATGTGGCTGTTACGCGTGCCAGACGGCACCTTGCTGTAGTGTGCGACACCCAGACCGTCCAGAATCACGCCTTCCTCAAATCACTGATCAATCATATGACCGAGTTTGGAGAGGTCAGAACGGCGTTTGAGTACCTGCAAGACATTGTACCACAGAACTACACCCGTGACCACAAAGACACCAAGGCCAGTGCTTCATCTACCAAACAGAAGGCGAAAGATCAGGCTCCGGGAAAGGCGAAACAAGGACAGAAGAAACCCACAGGTAGCAGCAGTAAGGAAGGTGCTGCTCGTTCAGATAAGCACACAAAGTCTTGCACATCAGCACTGACAGAAGAAGAACAGACCAAGAACAAATACGCTGAGATCAGAGAGCAAGTGGAGAGCTTCCTGAAAGACCCAAATCGGTGTGAGCTACAGTTCCCATCATCCTTCAACTCTCATGACCGCCTGCTGGTCCACCAGATCTCTGAGGAGCTGGGCCTCAGGCATGAGAGCAAAGGGGAGGGTAAAGACAGGTGTATCACTGTCTTCAGACCACTGAACCCAAGCCCAGCCGAGGAGCCGACACAACCGGCAGCTGTCCCGGAGCAGGAAACGCTCCCTGAACCCCAGGAAAAGCCTACGTGTCAACCTCCACTAGACCTAAAAAGTTTACATTTAGAGCGAATGAAGAGGGAGCAGCAGAAAAGGGAAGAAAACGCTCAACAAAAAAAGAAGCAGGACAGTATTCGCACACTACCGAGCCAATCCTCAAAGAAACCCAAGTCATCTAAAGGTTGGCAGAAGAAGTGTTTAATTTTTATTTTGTTCCTTTTTACAAGTCTAGAGTGTGAAAACCTTAACAGCTCATCTCTTTTTCATTTCTCCCCCAGGAAAGAATTGCACCAAGGCAGGTGCCTGTGACATTGCTGCTGCCGCTGGCGCAGAGGACGACTTCGACACACTTATAAATGCTGTGATGAAGGCTGACAGCGTGTGTAGCTTTGTCAAGTGTAAAGCCTCTGTGCTGACCCTTGGCCAACTTTGCCTGTTTTGCAATAGGCAATATTGTCTCAGTCACCACATACCTGAGGTGAGAGGAGCTGGAATGCAAGTGAAGGGCAGACCTCAACCCAGTAGTTTTTAAAAATAGTTTTTGTGCTCTGTGCTAAACTACATAGGTGCCAGATATGACATCAGCTGTAGACAATGAAATATTTTAGAAAGGAAGTATTTTAAAAGTCAATGTAAAATTCCTTCATTGTGATTGGCAGATTCAAGCAAATGCAACCAGCTGTGAGGAGCTTCTTTTCAAAACACATTTTGATTTGTTTTCTTCCAAACTCTGATGTGTCTTGTTGTTTTTCAGGTTCACGGCTGTGGAGACAAAGCCAAGGCCCAGGCTCGGATGAGAATAAGCAAAGAGGGTGTTCTTTACGCTGGTAGTGGGAAGAAAGACAAATCTATGGATCCTAATAAGAAAGCCTATCTGCAAAGGAAACTGGACTCCAAACTGAAAGATATGGCTTCCCAAAGGAAAACAAAAAGCAAAGACAAGGACAATTAGAGCTGTGAAAATCAAATGTATAATTTAATAGAACTGATGCTGCAAGATGAAAATTCACTTACTGTTTAACAGTGACAGGTTTGTAAAGTTGTGTGATGAAATATAAGGCACATAAATATGCGATGCTCTCTCTCCTGATATATTTACCCTGGATACAACTGGTTATGATCACACAGGTTGATGAATAGCATGCAAGCACAGTGGGACAATACTGGTACAACTACAACTTACTGGTACAAAATACTGGTTCAGTATTTCTGTCAGTGGTCACACCCATAGCACACACACCTCACGCAGCCTATTCCACATCTATAGTTATGGTCATTGGACAGATTGTCAGTGGGCTGGAGGTTTTCCCCTGCTCACAGATACCTGGAGCAAAGTAGGGGAACAATCTCTCTGTAAATTTATCTTTAAAAGTGTGTATTTGTGTTAAGTCAGAGGTGTTGATGAACGCCACCTTCCCCTTGTCATAGTCCAGCTCCACAGTAATCCTCTGGGGTTTCTTCCTCACAGCGAGCTTGGTACGAGGGTAAGTCTGAGCCCAGTATGTGTCTCCATTACACAAGCCGATGACCCAGAATCCCTCAGATGGCTTTAGGAAGATGGTGCTCTTCCTTTTGATGGACTCTTGGGCCACGCCGATGTGCCAGTCAGAGCCGTGGCCCACCTCCACAGTCCAGCTGTGCTTTCCAGAGGTGAAACCGGTAGCTCCCAGTACAGAAATGCGGCTGCTGCAGCGTTCAGGGTTGTCAGGAAGGGGCTGCTTACTGCCGTATTTCACGCCGGTGAGTTCCTCAGAGAACCTCAAGTTATACTGGGCTGTGTTTGGATCCAAAGTGACAGGAACTGGAAGCATAAACAGAGTGAAGCAGATTGAAAACACCCATAGCTTATAGTGAATCATTAGTGGTTGTGGTGGTGTTACTCACCGCATTTGACAACTTCAACCATTTTCTTCCAAATTTCATATTTAAGTGATCCCAGATGTTTTGCAGAATCCACCAGAATATCTCTAATACACTCCGGCTGTTGAATGTTGTGTTTGGTCCTGGAACGCGGTGAAGGGATTAATACATTTTCATATTCAGAATAGTACTGGTTTTCCTACATATTTGATTATACATACCTGTTCTTTGTCTGCTTGTAGTCCTTCAGTGAAAGAATGTGAAAGAACAGTAAAATACATGGATTACATTAATTTAATATCAGGTTAAACAAAATGACACTGTGTGAATAATGGCCGTAAATGTACCTTTAAGAATGCCACATCCCTGGCTCTGATGGCTGTCTCAATATCACTTATGATGGAAGACATTTTTTTGATCTGCTCCTTAATGTGCTCCAGCTTCACATTCATCACCTGCGTCTTCAGCTCCTCCTCATGCCTGAGTTTCATCAGCCTGGCCTTTTCTTCCTCCCACAGAAACTGGTGTAACTTTTGAAACTCCTCCTTAATCACTGCCTCATTTTGATCTGCTTGGGTCTGATTGTTGAGTGAACAGCCGTTGATTATTCACACCAGAAAAATCAAGGGGTATAGTTGTCTGTGTGATCTGCTGAATGGTGTTTTACTATCTGAGCATGAAGTGAATTTCACAAGTTACATCAAAACAGAATAAAACAGGCTTTTTGGGCCACAACATACAGGTTGAACTGTTTATCTCAATGTGTAATATAAAAAATAATTATAACTGCAAGCTGAGGTGCCTGGAATCTTTTTAATTAGTAAATTAGTATTTATTCAGTACTGAATACCATTATAGCTTTTACCTTTAAATAATTTTTGGTTTCCTCCCATTGCTCCTTTGTCTTGTTCAGTATTTTGAGCTGTTTTTGCAGGGACTCCAGCTTGACTGAAACTTCTATCTGAAACATCCGTGAGAACCATTAGCCAAAATGCTTTAAAACAACACCCAACAAACAACAAAACTAGAAATGCAACATTTCTTGTTTAATTGTCTCAGATAGGTAACATCATCCTGCCTCAGACTCCCACACTTCCATTCCACTGTATGTGACGCCCCTGTACTATCCCAAACTCTGATTTTATCTTAAATATCCTTACTGTACCTTTTTTTCCAGAGCTGCCTCCTCTACTGGACAGCAGTCGTGAATTTTATGCAGCTTTGATGTCTGGCAGACAAGACAGATGACCTCTTCATCATTCTGACAGAAAATCTTCAGCTTCTCATTGTGCAGAATACAAAGTTCTTGATTCTGGCTCGTCCTTTGCTCTTGAAATGCATCTGCAGCTATCTTTAGTGGCAGATTGATAGGAGGTCTCTCGGAGACAGACAACGTGCGACACACAGGGCATTCCCGAGATCCCTTCCATTGCCAGAGTTTCTGTAAACAAGCTTTACAAGAGTTATGGCCACATTTTAGGAGAACAGGAAGACTGAAAACCTCACAGCAGACCGGACAAAGTAGGTCCTCTTCAGAGACAGAAGTCCTCGCTGCCATCAGATCCAAGTGTTTATGTTATTTTCTGCTCTTCAAGTTCAGTGTAGGCAGCAAATCTTAACTGGCTGAACTTATATGAATGCTGACAGACTAGTTTAACTGGTTAAGACCACAGTACCCGTAAAATTATGGCTTCCGCATATCTCACACTAAATCAGTGCACCTTCAATTAGTATCACATAGCCATAGAATATAAGATTATCATACAGTATGGAAATGATAATAATGAATATTATAATTAAGCATGGCAGTATGGAAAAACAATATAAAGTGCCATATATTAGCCTAAATTATAGATGCATTATTTTTTAAATTCCTGGAAATATGCATTTAGGTTAACATTGACTGGTGGTGTATCTGGTTTTTAAAAGAAAGGAGGTAGCCGCAAGCCTACAAATATCAAAAGAACCACTTGTTCTCACTTTTCAGTGCACTTTATTATCATGGCAAAATGATTTCATATTTAACACATGGTAAAATGGCTTAACTTTATGCATAAATAATATTAACAATGCATTTCAGTCAGTCCCTCTAAATCAGTAATAATTAATTCAACATATCTACAAAAAAACATTACAATTGTACATAAATGTTGTGTTTTTGTTGCATTAATCCTCTGAAGCGGGCAAGGCTTGGAGGAAGAAAAAAAAAACAGAGGTAGTTTAAACCATCAAAATGAGTGGTTTTGTCAGCAGTTGCAAACAGATCTGGCTGAAAGTTTTGTTAAATAGTATCAGACCTTAAATAAAAATTAAGGAGTATAGATATCAGTGAATGGCTTTTACATTGTTTTTACATTGCTTTTACATTAAATTGTAGTATTGTTTGGCTTTTAAGGACTGAAGGGAGCTCAGAAGAAGTTCAGAGGTGAGGTGAATGAGTGATGAAAGTATAAGTGCTTGTGCAGTATATGTCTTGGTCTCTTTGCTCATGCTGTCAACCTTGCACCATAGTCACATATATGGATGGAGGAAAATGTTTTGTCGCAATGTCTCATGTTCTTAAAAACTTCTGTGTTACTGCTGTGGCGTGTTGTTGTTGTTCATGGCTGCGTGATGACAAAAGTAGTTCACCTCTCTGAGCTGTGAAAGTTTAGATGACGGTATCTGTTGAAATGTTTTTGTTCTGTAGTACCAAGCATTTAACCTGTTTTCACCATAAAAATCAACTTATCAATGTCTACCCTTTCCTTAAGAAACATTTTAATAATAGAACACTATACTATATAACGACACCACATGCTCCTTAAAAAGCAATTTAGTAAAAGCAACTACAGTTTTCGAGGAAAATGACAAACACCACCTAAGCCCTGGTCAACTCCCAATTCTAATTTTGATTAATAAGGCTTGTTTATCACAATTGAGATAAAAATAAATAAAATAAAATGATGATATCTGAATGGGGAAAGGCACAAAACATTAAGAAATATTACATTAAACAATTTTGAAATAATTAAATATGCATACAGTTATTTTGAAACAACAACAGCAACTGGTGTAATCCATCTTTCTCACCAGCTCAGCTTCACAAATAAAACATGTAGAAACAAATCAAATAGCTGAGCTCTCTTTTCTTTTAAATCGTACTACTTTGGCTCTCACCTTTGAAATCACATTGAAATTGCAATGCCACCATTTCTCAATTTTACAATTGAGATTTTACCAATAGTTATATTTACATATAGCTACAAATATGAAAACACAGCAGTAATACATAACAATAAGTTTTCCTTCCAATTAATTATTTGACATGTAAATGATTGGTCAGATACTCATTTCCCAATATTATGCAAGGTTTCCCTTCTTGGCAATCTTTCAACTTAAAATGCAGCAAACCCTCTGTTCATGTCAGACTTAAGAGGAACACATTTCCAGAAAAAAACGCTGGACAGAAAAGGAATTTATATGAATAACACAATGTGTGTTGATCCTGTTCCTTAACCTCAAAGAGTAAGGAAGAACGAGCTGCATACACCTGCTTAGTAAAGACATACTAGTTTAGATTTGTTAAGAGATTTTAGTTAGTTTTAGGTTTTTATAAAACACGTCAAATAAGTCACTCTCAAAACAAATTAACCTTAGAACAGTATGTACATGAATATAATAATAAATACACCATGTCTAAAATCAATTAAATTTCTTCATGGCAGTAGTAATACTGTATGTTCTCTACTGTGAAATGACAATGTGATCAAACAGTAACAGAGAGCATTGTTTGGTAATGAACCTCAGAAACTGTACACAGTGTTAGAAAATCCAAAATATGTATCTGGTCATAATTTGACATGTGGTAAAAGCAGATATGAAACTTCAACAATAAACCCTGTGGCTATGAATACTGAGATATCACTGAATGTTACACAATTAGTCCTTTAAAAATTAAAATTCTTTCCCTTTCGCACTTCCAATCAATTGTAATGCATATAATAGCAAATAGACAAAGTTATAAAACTTCTTTGGACTGCTCCATACTTCTGTCTAACTGTATTCTAAAATAAATGGCTGCTCAACAGAGTCAGTGTTAAATTTCCTCTTCAGCTTATCTTGAAATGTAATGTTGCCAGATAGGCCTCCTCAGGTAGCCGTCACTTACAGAGAGACTTCTGTAAATCGCCAGTAAAGACATGGGTGTCTGGATTCTGTCCTCAGAGCCTCACTCTGGGCCACCTGGCTCTGTTCAACATCCTCTGCACAGAGCAGTGAATAAGCACTCCTCGTGTATAGTCAGCACGTCCAAAGGCAACCTGCTTCTGTGTTCAGTCAGGAGCCTGTGTGCTGAGGTTAGAGTGTCTGTGTTCTGCAGATCCAACGCATGAACGCAGGCATACAATCACACAAATCCAGGCTTCATGGAGGACCGACAGCATTTAGGACATCCCTTTGTCCCATTTGTCTGCAGGCACCTGAAAGGATTAAACAGGTGAGCGTGAGCGGCTTTATCTGTGGGGCTGTTTACATTAAAGGTATCTACACTAGATTTAGAGATAGATTCACTGCAAAATATGTTTGCTAGATGTCTCTTTGTAACAAGATCTTAAAAAACCATACTTCACCAACCAGTGTGAACATGGCTGAGCTCTTTGAGTGGCTAAGTGATGTATGAAGAACATCAAAAACTTGAAATATGTGCAGTACAGAAAAACAAAGTAAGAAGAATATGTTGAATTAGAGCACCCACTTGAGGTGGAAAATGTGTGAACAGGGCAAGGCCTGTAACTGTTGGTCCCTCTCGCCAATGGACTCGCCACACATTCCACAGTAGAGCTCCAGCTCCTCCACACACTGCAGGAACTTCACCACCTGCTCCCTTAGCTCCTCCTGCTGCCCCCGACTTCGGAAAATCCCCTCGCTGAGACAGTGCACCTTCAGTGTGCACAGCTAAGTTGCAGACAAAAAAAGACATAATGGTCATGCAAACCCTTTGCTTACACTGTGTCCCACAAAAAACCTGCAGCATTTTGTCCCACTCTGTATTAGTGAACTTTAAATACCTTGTTTCCTATTCCCTCGGCCAACTCCTCCGCTCGTTGTAAAGAATCAAGAGCCTGGAAAATAAAACATGAGGGATAGTTTAGTTTTTGTAGTGTGGATACACTTACACACGTTTGAATTTCAAGAGTAATATTTTGCAGTACTGTATATCCAATTATATAGAGAAGATTTTTTTTATAAAATACAGGCACCTTATCAAAATCTTTGTGCAGGAGCCAGCACTTTGAAACTCCCAGGTAGACCTGTGCTTGTCCAAGACGATTTCCAATCTCAGTCATAATGCACATTGCAGACTCGTAGCGAGGGAATGCTTTCTGGATGGAAGACAAACAAAAAACTTACATTAACATGGTTTCCCAGGTGGTTAACAATGTGATAAATAGAAAAAAATCCCTTAATATTGGAATCAAAACTTATTTAATAGGCACTAAGATAGTAATGCAAATATGAACTGTATATGAACCAATGATAAAAATCTGTCTGCCACTTTTGTCAGCCTTAACAAACTTGCACAAATGGCATCTTACTTCAACGTCGTTCCTGCAGCGGTGAATATCTGCAAAGTTTAGTAAGCACAGTGCCTGCAGAGGACGGTCACCGTGTTGCAGTGCAATCTTCATGGATTCCTGGTGGAAACATGAGTAGCATTTTTTATGCCATTAAGTCCTGAGTAACAGAATCCCCATTTGATGTCAGACCTATAACCCAGGTTGTGCAGCTCTTATGTTGGAATGTTAGTCTCAATTTACCCTATTACACTTGGTTGTTATCCCATGAATAGTTATGTCAGCATCGAAGTAGAATCCTATGCTAGGCCTGTTCAGGCTGTATAAGGGAACACTGACTAATGGCTTCCATTATAGAAATTGGAGGAGTTTGTCCCAACCACCCAATATGTGATATACCACCACTCAACCACTGCAAATAAATGGGAATGATGGGAAATGCTATTTTGAAATGGGCCAGGATGATAACTGGTAAATAAGTTTTCATTATATTACTTTGGACTAATAGCATTACCATAATATGGAGCTTATTTAGGTGTAAAAGTTTAGATAAACATCATATGGTTGATAAATTGTCTTTCTCATACTAGTACACTGGCACCAAAAATTCTGCAGATGAAAGCTTCGGATGAGAGCTTTGGTTTCTAGCTTTAGGATAGAGATATTTATGATCACAAATGATTACACAGTCCGAATTCATAAGTGTAGCGTATTTGTAAATCCTTAAGATGCTTTGCCATATTAAGCTACAGCTATAGATCTCATTCATGTCATTTTGAGTTCTCACTGCCTGTCTTTACAAATAAACTGTAAAGACCATTTATTGAGAACTTGAGAACTGATGGAAAATGTGGGACACTGTTGTCACTGTTCCACCTTTAGGAGTCAACTTGTACTGTGGTATTCTAAGCATGACAACATGAGTTTATTGTTTGGCTAAATGTGTTGGGCAAATGTAATAAATCTGAAATGCAACCTGCTGCCCTGTTACTATACCAATACCTTTGCACTCCAAGGCAATGACATCAAGTTATTTTTCTCCCTGGGTACATAATTAGAACAGAGTTAGGACTAAAGCCACTCTCTTCATTAACACTTTAAACCAGCACCTCCGTGGACATATTTTTGTCAGGGTCTAAGGCCTGGTACAACAGAGCAACTGGCACCTGCACCTGTCAGTAGCACAAAGTCTATCTGGAGCTCCGATATCGAAACAGCCAAAGACATCAGGGGAGGAAATCAAGCTGTGACAAGTGCATTCTCCACTGGTTAGTTGAGCTCAGTAATAGTTTGTCTTTGGGGATGAAGTTTGTCTCTGAGGTCTGGTCTCATCTGTCGGACAGGACTAAAACAATACCTCACAGCATTCCATGGCGTCTGGCAGGCGATCCAGTTTCCTGTAGGCCACAGACATGTGGTACTGGCTCATGGCGCGGTACTTGAGGCTCCAGCCCTTACCATAGTCATTGACAAGCTCAGCTGCTTTGCAGGGGAAGAACAGGGCTTTCTCATAGTCCTGTTGGTAGACATGGTTGACGAGTGAGACCTCTGATGTCCTGTTACTGTCCATAAATAACAGTATCAGTGTCCTAGGCAAATGTCCCATTTAGATACTAGATAGGATGTTGCCATCAAATTGTTGATTTGTAATTAGCTTCCCACGAACATTCCGGCATTAGACTGAGTTCATGCAAACACAGCATTGGACCATAACCAGTGAGCGTTTGTTGGAGTGTAAGCCTATTACTGACAGCCATATTCTATTTTTTCTTTCATAACGTAACGTGACATATGAGTGCATTCTTTGAACACCACTTCATCACAATCCCATTGAAACCAATCCTCCCTGGGAAGCCAGGGGATTACTCTTACAAATCTCTGATGTCAAGGGTACTACATAAGCCTCTGCCAGCCAGACTACTCACTCTGCTTTTGTTGTGCAATACATAGTGTTGCATGTGCTAACTATTGATGATGTTCAGTTGAATGCTCTGCAATGTCATCATACTATGCCCATACACCGGCAACACCAATACTGACGGTACAGTCAACTAACACATGGGAAATCCAATTAACTCTATACTTAAAGATGTTAACTGAGAGGTACAGTTGAGAAATATACAATCAACAAAGTATTTCAGTTTTTTTTCTACTGGTGTAAAAAACAATCAGTCTCCTTGTCTATCATGCCTTATGCAAGTATGATTTTCAATCAAATTAATTCAGTTAAAGATTGTGAGATTACAAAGATGCACTGCAGCATCTAGAGAACACATTGAAGACAGGAGGAGTATTATAGTATATGAGGAGTATTAGTGGCTCCCATCAAGTACAGTTTTCTGGATTCAAAACAATCCAATCTCATACAAACAACAATGTACAGCTGGTTTATGGTGTTTGACACAGTACCTTAAGCTGGATATAGATGTTTCCCAGACTGCAGCAGACTCTGCACTCCAGCATCTTGTCGTCATTGTTGTGTGCGTAGCGGAGGGCTTTCTCGTAGCTCTCCAAAGCTTTCTGGAAGACGCTGAGGCCCAGGAAGGCGTTACCCATGCTAAGACATACCTGGCCATTGAGCTGCAGGCTGACAGTGGTGCCCTGCATGTTTAAGCAGGTCTTACAGTCGGAAATGGTTTTCTGGAACTCACACAGCTTCTCATTGCTGCGGGCCAAGTTCAGGTAGCCCTCTGTCAGGTAATCGGGGTCCTCCATTTCTCTGGCTGTGTCAATTTGAGCTAAGGCATACTGCAGAGAGAGGTGAGATTATGGGGAGCTGGCATGAAACTGAAAATATCTGTAGAATCAGACACTAGATATCCTTAAATTAAAATAAATACAAAATAACAGAAATTATGGAATAATCCAATAGATTAGTCCTAAAGATCAATTGCCATACTTGTTAGTTCCTGCCAAAGGATTTCAAAGTGGTAGGGCCTCCAATTTTGCTAACTCGTTTGAGAAGTTCACACCAAACTATAGGCTACAGAGACTCTGGGTGCTGTCTGAGTAAAGATGATTATGTCAACAATACAGTCCACTTTGATGCTCAGGTTGCAGGCCACTCATTTTACCCAACATCCTGTGGAGGGCACAAATTAACCCATGGTTCTCAAGATCACACTACAGGAGACCAAGAGGTAACCTTTGAACTCTTCTTGTTCCATAATGATTTGAACATTGTGCAAATGCTGCTACAGTATGAACTCCATCTCCCTCGCAGACTTGATGACATACGAAATTGATGAGATATTCAATAACATTCACTCATCAGTTGCATAACTTAGATGCCAAGTGAAAGCTTATTTATGGATATGCATGATTTTGATTACAACTGACAAAAAAAGATTACAACAGAAACATTATGTCAATGAATAAATTCCCTACAACCCAGTAATCATTGGCCAATTTTACAATATTATAATTATTGGGAAGAATATCAGTTGTTACACACAATTTCACCTGCTGTACTCTTTAAGACATTGATTATCTATGGTGTGGGTTATCATTTGGGAGGCTTACCTTGAGCATCTCTTTATATTTTCCCATTTCTGAATGAGCTGTGATCAGGCACCCCAAAACCCGAAACTTCCCTCCAGGATCTGAAGTCTTCTCCAACACTTTTGTCCACACCTGCAGGGCTTTGTCTGTCTGATTGGACTGATACAGCTTCAGGCCCTTTTCTATCTGCTGCTTGGTTTGGTCCTGGCCCATCTCTGGTACAAGGTGCCTCATAAAAATATTCATTCGTTTAGGTGGTGCAATTTTAGTGAGGTAGCAAGAGAGTAAATCCTTGCCGTGCACAATACGTCTCCAAAGACGATCCCCTGAAGATGATCCTCTGAGAGGCCGGTGCCAGGCCTGCCAGATCCAGCTCTCTCAGCTCCGGCTGTGCTGAGATGGAAAGGAAACCGGATCCGCCGCAGTAAAAGAGCAACACACTAAGACCATTATCACCAATCACTTTGTGGAGAGCTGGAGGGTCAGGAAAATATCTTCCCCATTTAACTCCACAATGATCCCCTCTCACCATTAAGTATTGACAAATTCCCCTTCAGGTTTCCGCGTGAAAAACGCCAAAGAAACACGTTTCCCAGTGCAGTACTAGCTGCGATATCCCAGAATATCTACTCCCTCCACACCCCAGCGAAAGGAATTCTCAGCGCCCCAGTGTCCAACCCCCTCCACCTTCCTCCCAGTGCTGGCGCTACAGCAGATGGCCTTGTCACTCTAGACCATGTGTCCCTTCAGGAATTCTGCTCTGCCCTCAGTAAGAAGTCCCAAGGTCACTATAGCTCCTAGCGCGCTATCTTCACACAAAACCCAACTCCTTGTCCGAAGACAGGACTAAAATGTTCACATCACAACCCTTTGGATGATTAAAAACCCACATCCTGAAATGGATATGACAGGAGTCTCTCACGTGGGTGTGTGAATTTTGAGATAGGGGCTATAAGCAGCGTTATTTCACAACTTTGAGCAACTGCATGGCAAATGGTGCTCAAAGTGCCAGGCAGTTCCTATTGGTGGTCCTTATGGACGTGCATATGTGCCCCCATATCCCCCCACCCCTCACCTCGGCGTCAGCAACTGATGCTTAGAATAGTTCACAAAGTCTGACATGTTACTGGGCTTGGGTTTCAGCTGCACAGCCTCCTGCACCACATCAATGGGGCACTGGACTCGCTAGAGTAGATTGCTCTCCCTCAAGTCCCCTTTCACCCTCCAAGGACACAAAAAGCTCCCTTTATCACCTTGCGATTCACAAGATGTGTTACCAATCCCAAAATATATATGAGGTTAGAAGTCATATCTTTGTTGTGGCATTGCTAGCATACCTACATTAAAACAAAATGCACTATTAGGACATATATATACACCTCGCATTGCATCACTGTATAGTTGCAACAATGAAAGAGCTTAAATAAATCCACTGTAATAAACACAGTATTCATAGTAATAGATTGCATCATAAAACAGGGCTCCCAAATATCAAAACAAAAGATGACAGCTTGTAGCTACAGTGATATATTTGATATTTTTGATACCAACTTGAAGTACATGTATACTGTACAGAAAAAAATGCAATCTTAGGACAAGAAATTGTGAAAAATTGCAAAGTTAGAAAACACCCTCGATTATTGAGTATGCACACTGACTCAATACAGGACATCTGAGGATTTCTAGCCTACATCATCATGATACATTTATCCACTTACAACATAATGGAGGGTGTTTTGTGTTCAGAGTATTTTGTCATATTGAAGCTGTTCATGCGTGTCAATAAACAAGCAGTGCACAGAAAGCAGTTATGATTAGTTCATTATTGTTACAGCATCACCACAAAATGGGTTGGACCTTGCTTCTTTCCTAAGAAAGAAAAATAAGACACATTGTAATACAAGAATTAATTAGTCAATTAGTCAATAAACAGAAAACTGATTATAATTTTGATAATCAATTAATAATTTTAGTCACTTATCAGGTAAAAATTCCAAACCAAACTTGCTGATTACAGTGTCACTAAGATCACTTAGATGCTAGAAATTGTGAAATCGTTTACTTGTCTTTGTTCATGCCTTTTTTTTTTTTTTTTTTTTTTTTTTTTTTTTTGTGGTGAAGTGTTCAGTAGCCAACAATAGAAGTGTGTGAAGGTAACTACTTTAGAGGGCAACGGTAGAAGTGTGTTGTTTGATGGTGAAACTTTCAGTAGCC
>OMKZ01026906.1:24926-61332 GCA_900302535.1 Neoniphon sammara
TTTTTTTTTTTTTTTTTTTTTTTTTTTTTTTTTGATGCTGGTCAGACTATGGCAATTTTAAGACATCACTTTGAGCTCTGGTAACTTCCAATCAGCATGTCATTATTTTTGACAATTTATAAACTAAATGATTAATTAATTCATCAAAAAAAATATCAGCAGGTTAATCACCAATGAAAATAATCATTAGTTACAGCCTCAAATGCAAGCCAATGAGACAATGCTAAGCTGCTTTTACTGGTCTTGAGGTTGGAAATGAATGGAGTGTGAAATATAGAAACCAGCTGAGTCAATACATTTAGTGAGTCTCCTCATAGAATGTCAGAATTGTTCATTAGTATTCAGCAATCCAACAGTCATCTGTGATTGCCAGTGTTGAGTGGGTTTGCCACACTGTCTGCATCCACAAGTGCCTTTAGGCCAGTACAAACTGCCAGTTTGTGAGCAGGATTTTTATGCCTCTGATCACAGAGACAACAGATGTGGCGGGGTTAAACTTTAATGTGTTAGCATCGCCCTTTTTGCACTTGTTCCTGAAGACGTATATGCAACCATTACAGCTGGCCACCTTCCACAGTGAAGGAACACAGCTCCACGCTTCAGGAAAACGCAAACGAGTGAAGCTTTCCAGGAGAGGGTTGTAGCACACCAAGGAGTCTCCCTCTGCTACGATGAAGATCACGTCCATGTGGGCGGCGGCGTGCATGCACCCCGCAAATGGCAGCATGTAGGGTTTGATGTGGCATTTCTGAGAAGCTGTGTCAAAGCACTGAATAAGACGGGATGGCTTAGTAAAAAAGTCCATGTCATTCTCCTCCCCTCCCAGCAGGTAGATGGTACCTCCCAGATTGACACCTGCAGCCCCAGACACCGCTGTGTCCAGCTGGCTGGTCTCTGTCCACATATTGTCCTTCACTGTGTAGTAAATGACGGCGTTGGACAGGGTGTCCTGGAGGGTCTTGCCCCCTAAAGAGTAGATGGCATCTTCAGTGGGGACGGAGACCATGGTGTGGTGGAGGCGGTCTCTGGGCAATGGGGCACAGCGCTCCCAGTCCATGGTGTGCATGTTGCACTTCCACATGCGGCGGGGGATAGAGCCCCCCACCACGTATAGGTCCCCACCGTGCTTACAGGCTGCAGTGATCTGGTGGCACAAACTGTTCTGGCCGCTCACACTGATTGCATCATCCTCATCACAATGTAGCGACACAGCCAGGGAGTGGGTTCGTGTCTCCTCTTTCCCTATCAGGTAAATGTGGACGTTCTCGCCAATTTCCTGCAGGAACAGAATAAATATTAGAGACAGACAATCACAAATGAGGTTACATGAGAGCAATCCGCTCAAAATTGCTTTTCAGCTCTGTGTAGGATAATGTTACCTTCAGGTTTTCCTGGAGAATGCAGGAAAACTCTTCTCTCTCCACTTTGTTGTGGTTTATCCATGACTCAATGGCCACTGTTGGATTCTGGGAGCTTGGAACTCCATCTGCATTGCAAAGTAAATTTATTTTTGCATAGCAAAGGTTAAGACATTGGGCTGAATGATATAGTAAAAAAAGGCATATTGCAATTATTTTGACAGATATTGTGACTGTGATAATGACGATTATATTTGCATCAATATTTTTTTTGCTGAAAAAAATATGAAATGACAACAATGTGATTTTTGCTGGGGTCTGCACCCCATCTAGAGAATATGATTTGTCAAACACTTTGTCTTTATCAAAAAATTACAGCTACTGCAATATGGAGATTACATTTGACATACCATGATTTCTGTAATATTTCAACTAGCTGTTCAGCCCTAACTGCAACAGTGGAATGCCAGTGTGTAATACCACACTGTGCCAGTGTGTACTAAAAGTGTAATACAAGCGTAATACCTTTAATAATATCCAAGAGCAGGCAGAGAGGCAGGTTGAGGAATTCTTCTGTCTGATGCAGCTGGACCAGGTGGATTTTAGCACAATGCTTGGCAGCAGTGTACAACTCCTGGTCACTGTGTCTGTCTGCAAGCCACATCACCTGCATGAAAAGAGCTTATCATCACACTGATACTACATAGCTATAACTGAGGAACAGAGACTGTAAGGCTTGTCAGGTGCAAAAGAGTAAATCACCTGTAGGCAGTTCTTGACCTCCACTGTCCGCGAAAGGAAGCGGGAGCATTCCTCAAAGAGAGCAGTCAACTGGTACATGTCAGCCATCTCATAAGTGTCTTGCAAGTCCTCTACTCTCAGTTTAATTGTGCCATGATAGATATAGTCTATTAGCAATTGAAAGACAGTGGCACTGACATCCTTCAGCTCAATACTGCGATTGTGGGACTCTTTGAGGTTGGAAGTGAACATGGAGCGGAAGAAGCTGCTCTGGGCCGAGAGGACCAGGCGGTGCAGGTGGAACTCCTTGCCATCCACTGTTACAGTAACATCAGCGAACAGGCCATCCTCCAGGCAGAGGTCCATAATGCTCTTCACCACCCGGCTGGAGTGGGAACGGTCGGTAAAGGTGTATCCCAGGAAGTAGCTCTCCTCTCCCACAGAGCCCCCGACACTCAGGCTCCCCTCCTCACTGGACTCCATCTCTGCTGCTGGGCTGAGAGCCATCAAAGCACAACATTCACTTAGATAACACACAATACGTACAGACAAGCTGCTCAGAGGCTTCCTTGTCTTGGCAGTTCACGGCTAAGTAAATGTTGGTTGATTAAACACTTGAAGTTTACGCTGTTAGCTTAGCAGATGAGGGTGGGTGCTTATGTGGGCTGATAGATGAACTCTTTGGACCTCTGTTCTGTTTATAAACTCTAGTAAGGTATGATAACAGACAAATGATAAATTGAATATGTGCATTTTCTAAATTCATCCAGGTGACTCAAATTTTAGCAGCACCTACTGACAATCCTACGCGTTGTGCTGTGTTGTGATACGCAGGGTTAACAGTTAACTTACATGGCTAACGGTAGCTCACAGCAGCTAGTTATTTTTTCGAGAGTGAATTAAATATTGATACTGTGGCGGTAGAGCTGTATTGCTGCAAACGATTATTTAGTGAGTCGGCAAAATGGTAATCGTAATCGTATAAAGTGACTAGTAAAGTAGGCTGGTTACCTTTATCTCCACTACTTTATCATTCGGAGGGGCTTGAACTTACTCACCGGAAGTAAATAAACTTTTTCATCAGTCTGATGTCAGACGACGTGCTGGTGCTGCTGCCTCCATGTGGCGGAGTTCTGTTACTACAGTTGGTATTTAAGACGCACTCAAACTGTTTTCTCCTTGATCTAACAACTGAGAACAGCAAAATAGCACATACTCAGTGAGCATATCAGACTCATTTGAACTGAGAGAGGTGAAGGCGTGGAGCATCTAATTAAAACATAAATGAGAGCGTTAAGGCTTTGTTTCAGCATATATCATGTTTAACTACAGAGTTCAACTGGGTGAGCTTCATTAAGTCGTGCGATAGCCCAAAGGTCTTCATTCTGCGGATATACAGAATCAGGAAATAAAATATTGCTGCAAACGCCACAGCCAATTGGCTATTGGTTCCTTTTTCCAACTTGGAAAAATGCGCGGTATGCAGGCTGGGTCGTCTCTGCCTGGATTTACTGAAGTGGTTGAAGCAGAGCAGAGGTGAGAGGGATGCCGTGATAACTGTGGATATTACTCGAGAGAAAAATGGACATAAAACTACATTTTCAGATCTGCCTCCAGATTATTTTGTGGCTTGGGTTTGGACAAGTATGGAAGGGTGAGTTAAAATAGAGGGCTTGCAAACAGTGCTGAAATAGGGAGTCAAATTTTGAATATTATATAATGATATACTGCATGCATTGCAATAAAAAATATACGTTTTCAAGTATTCGTATGGCTTTGAAGACCACTGTATCCTTCTGAAATGACTAATTACAATAAATTAATAACTAAACATTTTTATTTTCTACTTCAGATGTGGCTGCAGACAGGAGTCCTAATTCTTACAGAATTGGTTCATCGGTCTCTGATGCAAACCTGATGTTTGAGGTATATCTTTCCTTATAGAGTTGACAGGAGTCTTGGAGCGGCTCCATTACAGCAGACTGTTTTACATTATTAAACTGTTTCTTGCAACAGAGTGAGTAATGGATATTTCTTTTGTACTCGTGTATCCAGTTCTTGCTGGGCGGGGTGGAGATTGACCAGGACAACAACATTGCCTTGCTTGACGAGGAGATGGCATCAATGAGGCAGGGACGAGCTTTCCTTTCTCAGATAAATGACGATATTCCCAGGACTCTGAGCTCCATGGTGCAGATGCTGACTTCACTGGAGAGCCAGGGGAAGACGGCCTTCACTCAGACCGAGTTTGAGACTCTTGTCATGAGCATGGTCTACTCTGCCCATCAGAGCAGGTACCAGCAAGGAAAAGAAGAACAGCTGGCCTGGAGTGAAGTGCTCATTCGAATGGCAAATGTCACAGTCAATGACCTGCGTGGATATTATCTCATCAATTATACATAATATACCAACTGCTATTCTGTATGAGATAAATGAGTATACAATAAATCACCTGATTTGAGCAGTCATAAAATATGTATTCATAAGGCATTCAGTGTGTTGTCAAAGATCTGTAAAACATGGACAAATCATACAACTGTTGGCTCTATTAAACCAAACATGAACTTTGTTTTTTATTGTAGAACAGTATAAAACATATGAGAAATACAAAGGTTCCAGTTATATATGGATCTATAAAACAGTATTTTAAAAATAGTTTGTTTTTTTCTGCCAACATTCACCACATTATTTCAACATTCAAACGATCCCTGAAGAAATGTAAGTAACAATATACAACAAAGACTTAATGCTACAGTATATATGACAATTATACAAGTCACTTCTTCTTCCCCTTTTGTGTGTGACTGTTTTGAGTACACCTAGACTTGGTCTTGGTTTTGGTCTCTGATGACTCCAGAGAAGCCAGTTTTTTCTTGAGCTTGGCGTCGTCAGCGGGACCCCGTCTGTCTCTGTTGGCGCGCTGCTGACTCCCTCGCCGGCCCCTCACGCCGTCCGCTTTTGATCTCATTTCCTCACTGATCACTGAGTGTTCCTGGTTCCAAACTAGTATGTTAACCCCTGTGATTGAACATAAAGCAGCTTTAGCAAGACAACATTTTGGCGACTTTCTGTCTGGAATTTAAATCTGAAACAATTTGCATTTTTGAAAAAAACTCACCCATTCCAGATCCTATTATGTCGCCCAATGGACTGAATTTGTTGACCTGTAAATAGATGTGTCCAGGCATTACAAAAGTGCAGTTTCTATACATTGTAGGTCTTCAGACTGTACTTTAAACATACTCACAGATATGATTCCTGGGGCATTGGGATCTCGCAGCTGACACACAAGTTCTGCTGTGTTGGAATCAAAGATGTCGATGGTCCTCTGATCACCAAGGCAAACCCTTTCATCAGGGTAGCGGCCAGCCACAATAAGGTCATACACAGGGTGCCATGTGGCCTGCGAAAAATAGAGCAAGTACCAAATTTAAGTTCAAGTTCAAACTTATTTGTCCCAGTTTGAAACAGGTTTGGAAGCAAGAATTAAAAGCAGCCATTATTTAGAAAAAAAGTGACTGTTAGTAGGGTCGAATATAATATCCAACATGTGGGCAGTTGAAATATGCTTTGTGTTTAGTGGAAACTGAGTCAACATTAGTCAGCTTTGCTTGAATATGCTCTGGTATGTCCAATGTATTTATCTCAAGTCAAGGTATCTGAGGGGATTTTTTTTTTAAATTCTATGCCATGTGGTTCAGGAGGTACTTAGTAAAACAAAGTTAATTGTTATAGCGCCACCATCTGGTTGACAGGTGTGATTTCTTTTTTTTTCTTTTTCTTTTTTTTTTTTATTTGACTGAGTAACAGGGGACATTTGAAACTGATTAACCAAACTTAGTGGGTTTGGGACATAACGTTTTTAAGCTCTTGTTTTGAGGCAGAAAAAGAATGAATGGATGAAAAATCCTAATAAATATAAAGAGGTTCCTGCTCCTGTGATGCTTGGACCCCAAATAAGACTGACAATGTATAACATGACAATATATAGCATAACAAATGACTGTGAGTCAGTTGTGAGTAGGAGTCCATGCAGAGTTTCAGACAGGCAGCATTAGACAAATCATCACCATCACATAATGCAACTGAGTCGTGACCCAGTGGGAGACATTTCATTATATCAACAACAGGAAGATACACGTTCATGTACAGAGGAAACCAACCTTGATGGGCGTGAGATGCTGAAACTGCCTGTGTGGATGCTGGATGATGTGTTGAGGTTTTGACCAATCAGAGGATGAGTAGACCCGGATCTGATCATATTGATCTGTGGTGAGCAGCTTGGAGCAGTCCAGAGGACTGAAATAGGCTTCATAGAGAGGACAATATCAGTATCATCAGAATGTGACCTCTGAAATTTTCTGTACACCTATTAATATCAAATGAACTATGATAAACATCATGGATACATCCTAAAGCCACTATAAGCTGCTTTCTATCTACATGTTTCATTATTTACTCTCAATTCTGTGGTTAATGTTTAAGTCACCACTCTACCATACAGGATTTCTAAGATTTGACATTAAATAAAGAGAATAATTGGACTAAATGTATTAAAAAAAAAAAAAAAGCAGATGCAGATTATTGAACCTTGCATTTTAATTAGGGTCCTCGTCAGGTTTCTCCATGGATAAGGTTGAGAACATTTGTTTTAGTAGAAAAGACAAGACAAGCTACATCAAAGAAAACTGTTTATAAAAGAGAGTGGTACCTGAGTTGACAGGTTTGTCATGAGGCATTTCATGGAGGAAGCTCTTCTTGTCTTTTATGTTCCTCAGATCCCATAGCTTGACAGTGTGGTCAACAGAGGCTGTCGCCAACAGCCAATCGCAACGGGAGTTGAATTCTGCATGGGTCACTTTAGCTTTGTGCAACTTGTCACTGAAGATCTACAACATCAAAAGAGAACAGAGCTATTAACAGTTTCAAGATAGCATTCATTTTAAATTAATTAAAATACCTTTGGATCTGATTAGTTAATATGAGAGATACAAATTGTCTTTAATACCTTAAGGAAAATAAAATGCCTCTATTCTCTCATCAAAACACAGCATAATAAGTCATATCTAAAGACAAATGATTTACTCCAATACCTTTTGGCCATCCATGCTCAGGAGCAGCAGCTGTCCCACATTGTCCCCTGTCACAAGCATCTGTCGACTTACAGACACATCTACACAGCAGTACCAGTAACTGTGTAAAAAAGCAAAAGTGACTGTTACTACATATGATCGATACAAATTTTTCATCAAGTTATTAATCCCAAATCACATTACAAAAACCAATGTGATAACAGTAATATTAAATCTACTGCTTATTAAAACAAGCGTGAGCGATCCCAGTGATACAAATACAATCTTACATGAATATAAGTTTAAAATGGACCGCACATCACTGCACTGACACTGTGAATAATTCTGCAATATCTCTTTTCCTTTAACATCATGCAAACAATAACACTGCAACATCTCTCTGCTGAGCATCAGTCTTCTTTGCACTTGAAGCCCCGTTTCCTCACCAAACATTGTGGTGATCATGGCCACAGTCTTGGGTTCGGGACAGAACGGTGGACGTACAGCCCTCAAAGCTCTGCATGGTCAGTGTGCCGTCACCGGAGGCCACATAGAGTTTGGCAAGGTCCGTTGGGCAAAACTTCATCCCTCCAATAAAATCTCCGGCTCCTTTCTGGGCACAAAAAGACAAATGCAGGCCTATCACGGGGCAGTTACTGGTACTACACCACCACACTAATGACAGCGTCAATTAGATAAGGGCTACGTGTCAAGAGGACTGATACCGGACTGATAAACCTACAACAGCCTAAGTTTTATGACCCACAACCACTCTCACTGTCTTGCAGAAAACAAGGGGACTTTTATCTTACTCCAGTGTGTCTGTGTTGGCAAACACTCTTAGAGTTGTCCCACTGAAATCTCGGAGTGCTGTGGTACCCCCCATAGATGAGGTGAATAGCTGAGTGGGATTTAACTTGTTAAACTTCATGTCTGTAACTGAGTCTCCAGCCCCCATCTATGTGGAGAACAAATAGAAGTGTGTTGTCAAGGAGGACACGATGGCAAAGTCTCAAAACAAATTTAAGGCATAAAAGTAGCCTTGACATCTCAATGTTTCAATAGTTACTATGAAATTACTGCATTATTTATGAAACACATTTTAAAAATTACACGGTTTGTTGAGCATCTCCTAATTCACTGAACAAAGGTAAAACAAATGAGGCCACACAGCAACAGCGTATCCGTTTTCTCACCCCTTGAATAAAAGTTAACTTGTTGACAGCGTTAAAGTCCCACAGGATTATATCCCCACCCTTGGACCCAACAGCCAGCGTAGTGGGATGAGTGGGGTGCCACTCCAGACAGGTGATTCTGCGATCAAAAGGGCTGGCACTGCGATGGAGCTTGTAGGACCACAGGGAGCGAACAAAGGGCTCCTGGAGACACTGGGAGGGAAAACAGAGGTAAATGTGAAAGTGTTTATTATTGCAGTGTTGGTTACTCTGCAGTGCCTGCAGGTCATTCACCAGTGATCTTACCTGTCTCAGCTGTGAATGAAGCCCCTGCCCCAGAGTGCTCTTGTAAATGTAGTGCAAGATGCTTCCATGACCACCTTTCTTTTGGACTCCTGAAGGCTTGCTGATTTTGAGCAAAGGCACTGGAAGTACAGAGACCTTATTAAACATCTAACGACATGTCGGGGCATTGCAGGGCTCCAGTGTAAAGAATGCAAACCTGATTTTGATGTCTCTCCGTCCATCTTTTCTCGTAGTTTTTTGGAGATAGTTCGCCCGGAGTTCCCCTCTGCTCTTTTCTTCACTTTACCCTTTGATTCAGATGCATCTGACTGTGCGGGTCGACTTTTCATTTTTCTGCCTGTAAATAACGATTGTGCAAAACAACACGGGCCATTTAACTCGACGCACAGCAGTGCTGGCTAACGTTCGGTATTCATAAGGCACGGTCAATGAAATGAATTAAACTTTCCTTACCTGTATGGTTCACTCTTTCACCAGGAATTGCTTTTGTTTGCTCTCTTAAAACACGGTTTTGCAGCATGCACAACTACACGTGAGTTTTTTAACATGACGTCAATTTCCGTGTTTTGTAACTTATACGTATGTGTGTTACAGCTGGTAGACGGTAGGTGTCAGTGTAGTTCGCGTTTCAATGGACGCCATGTTTGGTATTTTGTACGTCAGAGGCGCTTTATGAGAGCCACACTTTGATGGAATACCTATGAAGAAAGAGGCACAAGTACTGTGTACATTAAAATGCCCACGTAAACAAAGTTTTTATTTAAAAAAAAAATAAATAAATAAAGGAATAAGAAGAATATGTGTTTGCGTACGAAGTGAAACGTGCTCAGAATATATTGTTTTTGAGTAAGCCGACTTTTCTTCCCAAATATTAACATTGCTGGTATCCAGCACCCGCATCTATTATATTGTCCTTTACCTGCTTTACTACGTACCGGCTGATTTATACACATTTATTTTCTGTTGATTTCACTCTAACGCACCTTTTCGTTTGCTATTCAAAAGACTCCGACCCACCTAACGCAACAGCTAGGCCCATCTATAATTGTTCCTGGATACTGAACTTGTTAAAACTTGAACAACACAAATTGTTAGTATCCAAAACTTAATGTGATCAAGTATGGTAACGATGGCTGATTATCCACATTATATTCTTATTTGTTAATACACAAATATAAACGTATCTAACTAAAATCGCTTGTCTTTGATTAAAAAAAAACTCACACAAAGCGATCATTTTATACTGCGACCCATTTTCTAAAGTAAAAATAAACATGACAAAAAATTAAATATTGTGAACAAACTGGATACGTATTTTTTTCTGAAGCTCCCAGTGTATGTTTCGTTTATCTTATTTTTTCTCCAGTTTTGTCTGTTCAATTGTTTGGATCTATGCTTTTCTTTTATATACATATTCAAAGAACTAACAAGTTCCCTGCTTCTTACGTTCATTGAAGACATCCCGGAAGTAAGAGCGGATATACGTGTTTAGTTGTTGTCGAATTCTATTGGCTGTGATTGGCTGTATTTGAAAAATCGCTTGTGTTGGAGAAGGAGGGAAGTTCGAAGGTTCGAACTTGAAAAGGGGACATCCAAAACAGACAAGAAAACCAAAAGGAAGCAAGTGGCAATGATACGACCGACGTGAGTAATATTGAATCGTCTTTTGGGTATTTTGTTGCAAGTTTATGAACTTTTTTTCCCGCTGTTACTAATTCTGTTGTAGTCAATGCTGGCAATGGAGCCTAAACAAGCAGTAGCTGGCCAAGCCGCTAACGTTAAGCTAACGTGATATAACTTAATGCAAAGCTAACGTTTACGCAGAACTGTTGGCTGATATAACGTTAATTGAAATCTGAATTATTTTTCAGGAAGGGTAAGACCCCACGTAGACCTCCCAAGAAACCCTCCAGCAACCAGAGAGACCCAGTTGGGGTGAGTACCATTTACCATTTACTGGATTTTGAAGAACAGTGTAACGCTTGTTCGTTTGTTTCGGGAGTAATGTTAACTTAGCTAACCTAACGTTAAGCTAGCTAGCTTTAGCCACCCTCTTTTTGAAACGGAGAATGATCAGTTAACTTTAGCTACTAGTGATCGAGTAGGTCATATATTCGTCTCTGCCTGTGACGCACAAACTTTACATTAACGCCAATATGTTACTTTATTTCTAATCAGGTGTACTGCCGTGTACGACCTCTAGATGTGGGAGATACGGAGTGCTGCATTGAAGTGATCAGCAGCACAACCATCCAGCTGCACGCACCTGATGGTCTCAAAGCTAATCGGCATGGAGAGTTCAAAGAGGTGACGTTATTTAAAGCAAAATGTACATGTAATGAAGACACCATTTACACATGGTTTATATATAGTTCACCCAATTTGGGGCCATTTACAGTTTCATCTAATCTAATGTGCTAAACCACAACAGCCCTACCCATCTCATTTATGTTACAGACACAGTATTCCTTCAAAAAAGTTTTTGGGGTTGCAGTTTCTCAGATGGAGCTGTTTGAGGAAGTTGCCAAACCTCTTGTGGATGACCTCATCCATGGAAAAAACGGTAGGAGTGCTAGTCCATCAGTGTAGGATTTCATGATTTTCAGTAACAGATAGCTATGTTGAACTATGCCTGATTGGGCTACTTCCTAACAGCCTATGGTTCAGCAATATTGTCTTGACACCTCTTCTGACTACCTTTATATTCTGTTTCAAACAAGGTTACACAGACACCCAGATCTGAATAGCTTTGGTGCTGTGATTTGCAGATCAGTTGCTGGACTGTACTTGTTCTGTAGTGTTCTTCATTTTCTTCTTCTTTTGAGTTTATTGGCTGTTGGCAAACCCGCAGTGTTCTTCATTATTGCTTCTTTGATGCAGGGCTACTCTTTACATATGGGGTCACAGGAAGTGGTAAGACCTTCACCATGACTGGCTCTCCAGGTCAGGGTGGACTTCTACCTCGCTCTCTTGACATGATCTTCAACAGTATAGGCCCCTACCAGGCCAAAAGATATGTAAGAGAGTACATTATGTCTTAACAATGCTTACCATCTTCTATATCCCTCAGAATGTGTCTTGATTAAAGCTCCTGCTTTGTGAAATATGTGAACGTACATCTTAAAATAATTTCTTCAATGTCATTCATCTTTGTTCAGGTTTTCAAGACAGACGATAAAAACGGCATGGAGACACAGAATGAAGTTGATGCTTTGTTAGAGCGCCAAAGACGGGAGAATCAGGCACCTGTACCCAAAACTCCCTCCTCTAAGTAAGTTCAAATACTGTGAAATGCCAGTAATCTGCTGAAATGTATTTGCAGTGAGTTTATAGAACTTACATTTATCCCACCAGCTGTAATTTACTACTTTGATATTTTCAGACAAAAGCTCGACCCTGAATTTGCTGACATGATTAAGCCAGAGGAGGCTTGCAAGGCAGATGATGTGGATGAGGACAGCAGCTACAGTGTCTTTGTCTCCTACATAGAGATCTACAACAACTACATCTATGATCTTCTTGAGGAAACTCCATACGACCCAATCAAACCAAAGTGAGTTCAGGAAATGTGAACTGAATTGAAGGAAATGGTATATTCTGAATGAAATGGATGCGGAGCAAAATAATGAATCTGCATCATGACTTTTGTAGGGTACTGAGTTTAATTCCAGAGTAGTTAGATATTAAAAAGATTGTGTTAACGTAGTAATTTAGACGTGTTGCCTTAATACTAGGTTGACAGATAAATGTTTCTGTTTTTTTGTGTGTCAGGTGGAATGGTGGAGGCACACCTATACGACAGAACACTGAGTTCATGTACGTCATCAGTGCATACCTGCCCCTGGCATTAGTCTAGTAGTCTTTTAAGCGAAATTCAACTGCCTTCACCCAAGTGTGTGCATCCTTGATTGTAAATCTGAAAAAAGGAGACACTCATCACTGCTGGAGACATTCTGAGTTCTTTTATTTTTATAACTGTTCATTGGATAAACATTACAAATTCATTGGTGTGATCACAACAACTAAAATGCTTTGTTATCCATGTTATGGAACCAAGTGAAATGCCGGATTGAATTTTCACAATTTGATAGAGCTCTTAGTGGTAGTGTCTCAGGTTATGATGAGTGTTCCTTTAGTCCCAAAATTAGTACATTACCCCTTGCTGCTCGTGTCCTTTTGTGGCAGATGTCCTGAATGTGTTTGCACCCGCTTTGTATGTTACTTTGTGAGTGGAATTGTCTGCTTGCTTTTCATGGCTGGAATTCTGCAACGCAAACTTACCCCATCTAAATCTTTGTCATTCCGGATCAAAAATATGTTACATAAAAATACAATTCCATGTCTTTAGTGACTGACTCTTGTATTCTCTCAATCCAGACCACCTCAATCAAAAATTCTCAGAGAGGATCAAAACCACAACATGTATGTGGCCGGATGCACAGAGATCGAAGTCAAGTCAACTGAAGAGGCTTTTGAAGTATTCTGGAGAGGTCAGTTGCCAACATGTGCTCTTAGAAATCTAGGAAACCAATATAAGGAAAAATGTAAACATCACTGCGCTGATGATCTGCGATTTGACTGACCTGGTATTGCTGTCCTCCGGGTTAGCTCTGACCAGGAAATGACCTCAGTTAATCTTCTCTCTGAGCAGGTCATGGGGAAGTTAAATAGGGCATCTGTAGTTTTGTGCCATAAATGGGTTACAGTTTAAATTGCACCTGAGTGACTTTATGTCAGTAAACATGTTTAAAAAGAAGCTTGTGTAATGTTCTTCAGGTCAGAAGAAAAGGAGGATTGCTAACACCCAGCTGAATAGAGAGTCCAGCAGGTCCCACAGTGTGTTCATCCTCAAACTGGCTCAGGCTCCCCTGGATGCAGATGGAGACAACATTCTCCAGGTCAGCTGGAGTTGAGTGTGTGGAGTTGGGTGATTCCAGTTGTTGTCCTAGAGCTGGCTGCAGTTCTGTAAAAATGTATATGTGGCTGGTCAAATTATGATATCAACACAAATTGTAAAATCAGATCCATATTGTTTTGTTTTATGTGAATGTGGTTTTACACTTTTGTTTCAGGATAAGAGCCAGGTGACTGTGAGTCAGCTGTGCCTGGTGGACTTGGCAGGAAGCGAGCGCACCAGTAGGACAAGGGCAGAGGGGAGCCGTTTACGTGAAGCAGGTTTGTTCTTAACAATCAGGTATTGTTTCAAATATTGGTGAGGTTCATGCAAGATTTAACAACTTTCCCTTTGCAGGTAATATTAATCAGTCCCTGATGACCCTGCGAACATGTATTGAGGTACTTCGAGAGAACCAGATGTGTGGCACAAACAAGGTTTGTATGTCTTATCAGCCTCATACAAAGAACACTAGAACACATTTGCCGATGAACCATATGCAGTAGGTAATGATAATAACTTTCTCTCTCGTAGATGGTCCCCTATAGAGATTCTAAAGTAACTCATCTATTCAAGAACTACTTTGATGGAGAAGGCAAAGTTAGAATGGTTGTGTGTGTCAATCCCAAGGCTGAGGACTATGAGGAAAGCTTGGTAAGTCCATCTGTTGCTTTTTAGGAAGTCTGTGTATCTTGCATTTATTTGTGTAGAAATGTACATTTCCTTTTATTTGAGAGACAAGGCCACTCCTGTGCAGTAATCTGGAGCAAAATGTCCTCTGTTTGTACAGCTGGTAATGCGCTTTGCAGAAGTGACCCAGGAGGTGGAAGTGGCTCGTCCAGTGGACAGGCCCATCTGTGGCTTCGCTGCAGGCCGGCGTCACAGAAACCAGGCCTTTAAAGATGAACTGTCTCGCAAGTTGGAGGAGCGTGGTGGTCCAGTTGACAGAGGTAATAGTCATGTACAATATAGTGAAACTATACCAGATAAAGCTGAGAGGTAAATTATGCTGTTCAACTAGAATAGATGCTTGTCATTGAATGTTTCATGAGTTAAATTTCTTGTACTCTTGTAAGTGCTCATGAAAACTGTTTTAAGATTTATGTGCATAGTTATAAATCACGGTAAATTCTCTCTGGCCCGTAGAAGTCCCATCTGTCATAAACCACATAGTGCAAAGCTTCCCCCCACTGCCTTCCTGTGAGCTGACTGACCCTCATGATGACATCACCCTGCCCAGGGTGATCGAAGCTCTGGAGAAGAGACAGAGGATTAAGCAGATGATGATTGAAGAGTACAACAAAGCAGGTGATCACGGGAATTTTAGTTCACCCCTCACCTCTTTGTACAATTATCAACTTACCTATATAGTTGGATTTGTTACCTCATTTCATTGTTCTTTTGCTCTATATTATTTTAGCCAACATGATGAAGGCTATGCTTCAGGAACTGGACAGCAGCCTTGTTTCCAAAGACAATTTTATCCACGAACAAACCAGTAAACTGGGAGAGAAGGATAAAATCATCCAGAATTACAAGTCTGAGATTGATCGCTTGGAGAAGAAGACTAAGATGCAAGAACACAAGGTGAGAAATCTGAAGAGTCCAACCTCCCCTAGAGTAGTGGTTTGTAGTTAATGTTGCTGAGATTTTTTGTAAACGAATAGTGGTTCTTTCTCAGATTGACATCCTGCAGAAAACAACCAATATCTATGAGGAAGATAAGCGTTCACTGCAGATGGAGCTGGAAACCAGGGGGCAGAGGCTGCAGAGGGAGCTGTCTGAGAAGAGACGTATGGAGCAGCGCATGCAAGGCATGGTCTCCGACACACAGCTCAAGTGGGAGAAAGAATGTGTGAGTAGTTCTCGCCTCGTAATTAACATGGGAATGCAAACAGATTATGAGCCTCTATATCTATCTTACCCTAATCTCTCTCATTTGTGTGTCTGTTTGTGCTTGATCACTGAAAAAACTTGACCACAGACAGGTTTACAGAGGAAGTTGTGTACACGGTGAGGGGTCCAGATGGACCAACTGTGTAGCACTAATTTGGGATTAATATTTGGTGGCATCACCTAGGTGGAAGATAGGAAAACTAACTGAATGGTATTTTCAGGCATGCCTGTTTCTTTAACATTTACAAAGTGTGTCGCACTGATATCAATTATAACTCATACAGATGAAAAAAATGAAGCCTCTGAACTGTGTTTTAGATGCACTTTAACAACATTGGGAATCATGAAGAAATTTGCCCAGTTATTTTCTGACTGAGCAATGAATTTAACCAAAGTTGTCATGGGTTTGTGTCAATAAATTACTAGCAACTGATGATTGGCATAAAACCGACCAGAGTCACTGGTCCTTTAACATGAAGCCTCTTGTTTTGTTCAGGAGAGACGTGTCAATGCAAAGCAGCTGGAGATGCAAAACAAGCTGTGGGTGAAAGATGAGAAGCTAAAGCAGCTCAAGGCCATCGTCACAGAGAGCAGGACTCCAGGTCGTCCTGAGCCTCCACAGCGTCAAATGCAGCCTCAGCGACCTTCAAGGGAGGAACGTATCCCTGCAAAGAGATCAGCCTCCCCCCCGCCGGCGCCTGTGCGTTGTGGTGACATGTTCCCCTACAGCTGCTTCCTAGCTCATCCTTATTTATTTACCTCATTTGCTGACATGAATATTAGCATTTGATAACATTCCTGTTCCCTCAGAATTAACAAACTGCCACTGTATTGTGCATGAACTAAACGCAAGACCCTGACCAGACTAAGCTGATCATTATTGTACTGTTCCCTAGGAAATGCGCATTCATAATTCCAACTACTGTGACATTCATTTAATTTTAGTGTGATTGCCATGTTTGTATACTAATTGTATGGATCTGTGCAGTCTTTCCACTCTGTTCCCCAGTGCTCTTTTGATTCGTTCCACGTCAGGGCAGTGCCAGGGTCACAACCAGCAAATGCCCTTAGAGTTGTGGAGGGTGAGACAAAGTCAGCGCCCTCCTCTCCCACCCCTAGCACCAGTAGCTCTGTGTCTGTGGCCTCCTGTATCTCTGTGTGGGAGCAGTTAGCAGCCCAGGACAGCAGAGAGACTCTCCATTCCCCTAGTAAAACACCTAGACACCTCATCCCATCAGACTCTGCAGCCAGACTGGTCAGGAGAAGAGCCATGTGTTGGGCTCAGGAGGAAGATGCTCAGTCCCCCTCCCCTGCCTTTGATGTAGACCTAGACGAGGGAATCCACAGGGTCAGTGAGTGGCATCATGAGGATGTAGAGCAGAAGGAAAAATGGCATCCTGTATCAAAGTCATCATGAGCAATCGGCCTTTGGTTATGGCCTTTTTTTTTTTTTTTAAATCAGGTGGAAGACTTGTAGTTGTTTTCCCATCCATTCAATATTTGGAGTTCTTACTAAAATAGTTTTTCTTACCTTATTATTAAGATATCTTGCTGTCAACATAATTTTGAAATGTTTGTTATTTTTGCCATATTTGATCATATATTTAACAGCCACTGCAATGACAGTATTTTCAAGCTTTACTTTGAGACTGAGAATAGACGTAGGGTGGGCATGGCCCCCTTCTTATTTATCCTCCCCACTAATATTGGGTCCATTCTCGTGTTTTGTGTAGACGGTGACACCGGTACGACCACTGCACCGACGCTCCCGCTCTGCTGGTGGGGACAAATGGGTGGACCACAAGCCTGCTTCCAGTCTGGACCTGGATACAGTTTTGCAACCCAACATCCCTAATGCCATCAAAGTGTCTGTACCCAATGAGAAGGTCCTGTCCAAGTGTGACAAATATGTGCTAACACACCAGGAGGTTGCCTCTGATGGTGAGATCCAGACCAAACTTATCAAGGTAAATAAGCTGATGCAGTTAAGATATTTAACACAAATTGAAATGTTTTTTAAGTTTTGTGAACACAGCAGCACATGCTCAGCCCTCAGCAGTGTTTTAAAAGGCTGTAAAACAAGTCTACTGAAGAAGCAGCCAAGAATGTAAAGGAGTAGTTCAGAAAAAAAAGTGCTCACCTTCATGGTAGTTGAAACACTGCTGAAGTTTTTATGCTAGCATAACACCACAAATCAGCTGGTGTTGCTATGTAGCTGGATTGAATGGCGACCATTTTGTTAGACATTTAGAAGGGGTGAAAAATTACCATAAAATTATTCTAAAGTAAATAATCCAAGTTTGCTGAAACCAAATGATTGCACTGTGGACCCAAAAGTCCAATATTTACTCCATTATCATTGATTGTTGGTAGTAGAAAATGACATTTCACCTATTTCTCTAAGAGAGCTCTGTGGTGAGCACACTGTATAATCAATGCTTTTCTCACAGGGTGAGGTGATTAAAACCAGAGGAGGAGGACAAGCAGTCCAGTTCACCGACATAGAGACACTGAAACAGGAGCTCACCATTGGCCCAAGGTAGCTTTCCACAGCCAGTTATAATTAGTTGCTGCTCAACCTGATAGTATGATGATGTTTAGATGGTTTACCATGTCAGTACACTTCTGTTTCTGTGAAGCCGCAAGAGGAGATCATCAGAAGGCAGCCCCACCCAGAAAGAAGCGCGTGCAGATGGAGACTGGACAGATGTTGAGACAAGGGTAAGAAAAAACATGCCATTCATTTTAGTGATTCTGTGCCAATACCTACTATACCTTGTGTATGCTATTGTAGACCATTTTAGAGATAATGCGATGAACTTAAACAGATGTGCATGTGAAAACTAGACTCTATCACTGTTGGTCCACAGTTGGTTCTTTTTTCTTGTGGTTTAAACATCTTATTTTTGGAAGATTTGGATTAATATGACATACATATAATTACAAACTAACAAGCTTTGACTAAAGTGACTGTTAGCCATAATTCTGTACTTCTTTAATAGAGGTAAAACAATCTGTCATCTTTAACAAAACAATGTAAATTATCAGTCGAGATATATGTGGTGTATTTCTTTTATTCAAATTAAAGTTGTTGTGCTCCCTTTCAGAATTTTTTAAAGATGGAGTAAAATAAAGCATGTTTAATTCTAAGTGAAATTGCTTAATGCTGGTACAACGTAAAGCTAATGCATTTCATTTTTCAAGTTATTCTGTGATGTATATCCAATAAATAAATTTTAAAACATAACATTATTATAACATTGTTAAAACAGTATTAGGCGTATTTCACAACATTAGCTATTTATTCAGCAGCAGTAAGGAGAACCCTTAAAAAAACACTTTGGTTTTATTGGCTCCTATATTTCACCAACTCTTCCCCTCAGTGCTCTGTGGCTCTGGAGATGAGGGCTGGATCAAATATGGGTCCTGGTTATGAACATCATGGATACCCCAAGTAAGCAGTCTTTTCATCCTGGGTTACATATGAGAATTGCATTTTGTCTTCCTGGTAATGCGTAACTGGAGGGTTTACTGAATTCCACTGTGTGTTACAGGCGCAGAAAACCTTAAGGAGATGCTGACAGCTGCTCCAGTCATCACTTTCTTCTCACCTGGCTGTTGTGCAATAGTGAAACCTCTGGACTTTTGATATTTAGCTGTAGTGTTAATATTTAAACGTTTCCTGTACTTTTATATATGCAAATGTGTATATACATTTTTCACCAAAGCTGTTTCGTAAAATATTTTATCTTTATGTAACTATATAAACAAGTGTTATCTGATTCAGTTGAAGATGGGGCAATGCTTTGTTACACTATGTCCCTGCTGCTGAAGATGGCCTGTTTGCACATTTTGTGGTAATGTAGTCACATTTTATGCTTGGCACATAAGGAGTCCTTAGTTGTTCGTGGAGATATTGTGTTATGGTTTTTGTCCACTACATACTATTGGTTTCTGTCTTGCTTGATTGCATAATATAGAGCTTCATATTCAGATTTTGAATAACCAGCTATTTTTGAATTTGTCTGCTCATGTACAAAATTTACTTCTGGCCCTGATAAAACTGAGCTCCTCTGCCTTCACTGTACACTCACTCAGGAATAAAATTCCTCTGAAACACACCTTTGTTGTTGTACAATTTACTTATAATGGGACAAATTTCACACAGTGCAGAATGTAAACGACACAATGATCCAAATGAATTGTTACAGTCCTTCCTGAGCACAAGATGGCAGCAGAGGACTGCAGTGCAGAATATCTTCTAATGGTTCAGTTGTACTGTGTACAGAAATGGTTGAGAGGCATTAGGTAACTGTTTTGTAGCATCCTTCACACTGCTCAGTGTTGCTTTCTCTGAATATTTTAATGTCACAAAATTGCTATATTTTGAATTGACGCCTGAATAGAAGAAAGTTGTTTCTGTAGGGTTAGTTTACTTTTCATGGCAAACCTCACAATCCTATCACCTTGAGAGATGCCAAGCACAATCTGATGCAGAGCTGACCGTGCATAATGGCAAAACAAAAGCATAATAACAATTAGCGGTAACTACACTGATGACATACTTGTTAGAGACTACCCATTTATTTCCAAATGGTGCTTGAACTGACAGATTTAATGTTGAGTTAGAGCTCTGGGCTATCCTGTGCCAAGAGTGTAGCAATATTCTTTGTCATATAAACAAAGTCTGCTTTCAATTACTTTGGTGAAATTGCTTTCCTGTGTTCATGGTTGATTAGATATTCATTATGTTAAACAAGACACTTTGTATATAAATCCATATTAAATTAGCCTGGCTGGCTGCCTGCGGGCCAAGTCAGCTAGGTTCCAGGCATTAAAAAGCCCAATTGTGTCCTGGTTTTGTTGTGAACTCACTTTGGCAGCTTGTTGATACTCAGGCCTTTTTTCGCTCTGCCAAAGAAATGACAAGGAACAATGCTGGTATTTGTCTTATTGCTACCTTTAATTATCACAAAGAGGCAAATGGTACATTGATTGTAAGCTGTGGATTAATTGATCATGGATTGGCCCACATTTCAAAACACTACATATAAAGTGTCTGCAGAGGAAGAATGAAGCCCTCACAAAACCTTTTGCTTGAAACATTTACCAGCAAAACAAGACCTTACAGAAGTGTCGGTGCTTAGGTTCACTATCTCATGTCAATTGAACAACACCAGCCCAATGAACAGCCACAGCTACTGGTACATTCATCCAAGCTTGAGTAGATAGTTGAAATCTCATCTACTACCAGTCTGGCTGTGTTTCAATTGGAAAGCACTGGAGAGTGACTAACATGGAGCCTCTTGGAGAGGGTCAAGAGCCCAGAGCAGCCAGCGGCCATTAAATTCACTCCTATGAGATATTGAGTGCTTTGCTTTTTGACTGGGCTCTGTTTGATGTGCTGCACCACACTATTATCCCCTGCTCCTCACACCCAGCCCTCCACAAGCTACTAGCAAGAGCAATACAGCCATGTTGTTGTGAAACTCCCACTGAACCACAGATTAAAATTCCTTGCTGTGTGGAGACATTTGAGGAAAAATGGAGAAAGGCAAATTGTTATAAATTCATTAACCATAAATTAAAATTGTATACAAAGGCCCATGAATGCCTATGCACAAGTCTTGACAAAGACAATACCATTCTTTGAACAGTATTTTAAGAATAGATCATTCTTCATTTGAGAGCTTTAAGCTTATGATTATGCATAATGCTCATCAGTGTTATTAAACTTGCTAGAGGGAATTCTGATGTTCTAGTTGAATACACAGTCAATTAGACCATCTAGGTTTTTAAAAGAGCAAGTCTAATTGCAGTGTTTTATTGACTCTTTGGTTGACTGACTCTGATAAAGAGGTCTTTTCAGCTGTCTTTTGGCACAGGCAGAATGAAATCATTTTCAAACAAAAAGTCTATGCTACTGTATGAGTGCCATTCATAATTCAGTGGTTCAGAATAACATTGTCCACTGCATTACCTGATCAATTCTGTCAGGTCCACCTATTTCTCAAGATGCTGCATTTTCTATTCACATAAGTTCTTTTTATTCAGTGAGCTTTTGAATGGACCACTTGCCCTTAATGTCCTTTAAAGTGGATGTTTGATATTTTGCTGTGGCACATTTGAGCAGCAGGTTCATGACTTCTCTCTGCTTATATCATTAACACACTGTCCCATGTCAGGCTGTGAAAAGTGGGCATGAGTTTAAATAGGTGTGATGAAAGTGTAACCCTATCCAGTGTGATTCTATACTTGGCTGTGTGGGGCATCTGAGGTATGATGGCGGTTTAAGTTCCTTCCAAAGCTTGTATCATAACAACTGAATGGTTGCTGATTTGAAGGGCATGTTGTAGCAAGCACTTCAATCACAGACAAGCTGCCCTATAAGCCATAACCAATTACAAGTTTTCTGCCTTCCTTCAGCAGCAAGGGTAGCACACCCTGACAATGAAAGCCAATTAGTGGGAAACTTAGTAAATACTGCATGAGAGCAGTGCTTTGCAAAGGGAAGCTCTGAGCAGGGTCCTTACACTACATCTCAATGTGTCAAGGCCATGACTGCCTGCCAGCTAAGTGTGTCAGGCCAGAAAGATATGGGAATGCAGATGAATGTTGACAGCCAGTCAATTGTCATTCAGCCCATCTCCCAGCCTCTCGGGACTCATCTGGCTTTTTTGTGGTGCCTCTCTTCACTGCTTGCTCACCTCATGCTCCTCTGCCTTAATGCATACTAACATGCATAGTGAAGGCACGGGGGCCCTGTGTTGAATCTCAATGCAAGGTAAGCTCCCCCCCTCATGCTGATGCGGTTGCAGCGAGGAGATGGGTCACAGAGTCACAAACACAGACAGACTCCCTGAGGTAAAGTTTGGTTTTCAGCTGTTTAGAAGCCCATTGGATGTGAATTGCTCTGACCCTTAAGTGCATGTGGTTAGTGGTTCAGAACACCTCATCCCATCTGCTGCCTTCTCCCTCTCCTCCTGCTCTGCTTTCAGCCCCGGCCTGGCTGTTGTCACTTAGCTGCTGCATTACAACCGTCCTTCGATGACAGCATCTAATCGCAGGCTGGATTCATGGTTTATGCAGATGACAACTACTTTTAAACAACGACTGCAATATATGAAAGTTTGTCACTGTCCATTTTGTCTCCTGACAGCGTCGAGTGTTGCAGCCTGACGCAGCATGTTGCCATTTGGAGCATAAGTTGTTACAAGGAATCCATTTGTCTCATGCTTGTTGTTGTGGTTACGCATCAACATCGACAGAGCTGACCTCTGACAGAAGCAATTCAAGCCATGAGTGATTTTTGCTGAAAATTTTGTAAGTCATTGTTGTGTACGCTCATTATAGAAAAAGTGGGCTGAATAGTGTTTTTTCCTCCCAGTCTTTGTTCTTGGCAGCGGCCTAAGTGCTTGCAGCTGTTAGTTGAGTGTATTATCCTTGCCCAGTGTATGTGGCTTGGCTGTACTTTAACTGGCTGTGTCCTTACTGTGGTGACAGTACGCCATGACTGATTTCCGTTGACTCACTTTCATTGTAACCACAATGTGTCCCTCACAGAAAAATCCAACTCCTTTTTACAAGTGGTTGATCTCATCTAGTTAATGTTGTGGCATAACTGGGCTTTGCGTGCAGTTGGCTGATTATTTAAGCTCGGCTCCAAGCAGTTTGCTGATGAAATGAAGGGAAAGGAGATGCCAGAAATGATTGTGCTGACAATTGCATGATGCAGCATGATGTATGATGATTAAATGCTGTTTGGATGTGGTATAGGCCGACTGGCTTTCTCATATTTCGCGAATCTTTTTTTAACTTAAGCTCCACAAGTGCAAAGATTAAATGGGTGTTAAAAGCATCTCTTATTAACCTGTGATACAGATAACTGTACGCCTTTATTTGCTACAGAAAGAAAGAGAATGCTATTTCAAACCTTTGTCCTGGCAATACTTTAATGCAAATGCCTCGCACTGGAACCATCTTATCTGCGGACAATCATAGGTGGCATTTAGAAGAGGGTGAAATAGCACCGCATGATTTTCATATCTGCATAAAGCTCAGTCAGGTCCCTACACACAAACTCCCACGCACAAGCAAACAACAAGGCCCCTTTGAACACACACATCCACTGTTTATCTTAAAATAGTCTGCAGCACTCATGCTCTTATCCGCTGCCTTGCACATTGCACTTTGTAAATGGTAGGTTATTTACAACAGTACATTAAGAAGTTATTTAATTCATAGAGCATGGCTAAGTTGCAAAGTTCATTCATTTTAATAAAGCAACAACTTTTATCACACAAGGCCAGGTGACTATAAAGGCTGAGATTACAATATCCATGTGCACAAATAAGATTAGCACACTGGCTGTGACTGCTGTTGACAAGGTGAATAGGACGGTCATCCCAAAAAGCAAATCACTGGATAACTGTGGATTCATATAATTCATGAAGCATTAATACTAAGGCTATGTTCATGGTGTGTTTAATCTCATGATTAATGGCCATTCAAGTTTTCATTTGAACATTACCTGAGGAACACATCTGCATCAGTGTTGCTGGATACTAATGATCCAGCGCATGCCTAATAAACTGAAGTGAGAATTCAAATGAGGCTCAACCTGCCTGCGAGGCTAGCTTAAGCAAACACCAGGACAGCTGGCAGAGAAATCATTGTGACTAATGGTCTCAGTGTGAGACAGGAGCAGGGCTGTGGGTGGTTGTTTTACCGTGCTAAGAAGAACAGACTTTGTTTATCTTTCTATAGCATACAGCGTGGCTATGTGATTCCGGTAGTGGCCCGCTTTGCTTTTGTTTGCTTTGCTTTCCTGTAGCTATACGTTGCCACTGTACTGCAACACCGTGCATAATCAAACAATGCGTTTTTTGTTGTTGTTGTTGTTGTTTCCTCTTGGGTGCAAGGTGACCTTTTAAAATGAAAACGTACAAATGCTTTTGGATGGGGGTGGACAGATCTCAGAAGCAAACGATTATATTGTCACCTAGGTGGAGGCGTGGTCTTCCTCTCTGTCAACCTGCATGTTTCAACTTCATACCGATTCGGCCCTGGCTCCTCCCTGCTTTGTTACCATGGCTAGAGTAAACATAATGTTCTGTGATCCGTCCCTGGGGCAAATGATCTAATTTTCTCTTCCTATTCTTTCACCCTTAATCTCCTCTACCTCAGACTTATAAAATGGTTGTGCAGCTGTCATAACTGCGGAACAGTGTGGCATAGTGGGAGTGCATGTTTTTGCTATTATCTATTCTATCTTGGCCAGAACAGAATACTAAACCTACACTGCATCCCTCTTTCTCACAGCCCTCTGCATGATCAATACCCACATCAAAGGCTTTGTGGAGATAGCAGGATTCTTTGAAGCATGTTTGTGGAGCTGGATTTGCTGAGCTAACACGGTCCACACAGAACCCCCTTGAATAAGCTTGTTTGGCTAGCATCCTCACTGTTTGTAGAGGAACTGAGTAGATTCTAATGGAGAACAGACAAGGCCTCTCCCTTGTCTTTCTTCTCCCTTTGAGCAGCTAAATGCATCAGTAGTGCCAGTGCCTTTCCTCTTATGACATATGCTTCATTACATGCCAGCTCAAATATTTATCTAACATTAAATTGGCTGTAACATTTTGGAAGCAGTGCCAGGAAATATTTCTCAACAAGGACACAGCATAACATGCACCATGGTTCGCGGTGCCAAGTGCAAATATGCAGGGTAATTATTGATTGAGACGAGATGGAGTGTAAAGATCAGCGATGTCACTATTGTTATTCGGTTACCTTGTGTTGTGATGTTCCTTCAACGGGCCGACAAGAATTTCTAACAGTGATTATTCCACACCCAAAACATGGCCCGTGTCCCTGGAAAGCTATTAACTATTTACAAAAGTGCTTTCCATCTCCTAAATGGGAAAACAGTGCATTAGGGACACTGTGTGCTGAGTGGGTACAGGAGAGGTGTGTGCATGTGTGTGTGCGTGTGGGTGTGGATGGAGGGGGGCATCCAAATAAATGCAACAGCACGTACCTCTGCCAACTATGCCCCAGTCAGAATAAGTCAGCAACTTTGTAAATGATGGAACGGGGACTATGGAGTCGTCTCTCTACATGCACGGAAACCCAAGACAAGGATGAGAAGTCATTTCACGTACATTACAGAATAAACCCCATCCCCAACACTTTTGACTTTTTCTTTTATTTATAAATTCACATGTTGCAGAATCTTTTGGTAAGTAATTGCACAATTTGGCATATTCAGTGTGGAGGTTTAACTCTTCAGTCAGCTGTAGCTCATTTGAAATTGAAATGTGGGAAAATGCTGACATCTCATTCTGTTCCCTCCAACACCAGGGGCACCACTGAATCTGCAGCTCTCTCCCTTGCTCTCTATCAATCTCTCTTTCTCTCTCTCTCTCATTTACATTATGGATGGTTCATTTAGCTTACACGACTGAGTGAATACATAACCTAGGGCAATTCAAAATACCATGAGGGCCTGTAGGGATAAAATGAAACCACATAAGCAGAAAAGACTGCTGCACTACCGTCTGCAGGAGTCTTTTATTCAGCTTTTCCTTTCATGTGGTTGACAAACATGGCCTGCCCCTGATCCAGATGGCTAGTCTCAACAAGGTATATCAGTTAAATGGGTTGATTGATGACTGGTGATAATATGTTTTGGGGAACATTATGAATAACTATTACAGAATTTAGCTGCACATGCAAATCACAACCCTATGAAATGTGAATGTGTGTGTGAGAGAGAAAGAGATTAAGAGAGATAGAGTGAGTGAGTAGGCACGCATACAGTGTGTAGGTGAGCTGGTTTGCTTATCTGTTCGTTCTTTGCATGCGTTTTATGGTTGGGTAGAGCTGTTAACATTACAGCTGCAATGTGTAACTCAAGATAAGAATTTAATACCTGCATTCAGAAAAAAAAGTGCTTTGGCACACATGCTTTCATTTTGTGCTGCCAATAAGTTTTACAGCGCTTTATTTATGTCACAGAGATACAAAGGACAAATGAAACAATGGCCCCATTGCTTCAGTGACAAGCCAGTTTTACAGCCTCAAGGATTCATTTGGCTTAATGACAGAAAACCACACACAAATAAACGCAACAACGCCGCGCCATTTCACAAGAAGGCATTTCACAAGTGGCTGTTATTGTGTACTGATGATAAAAGTGGTAGAGTGAGAAAACATTTGTGCAGGGAGAGATTATGGGCCGCACCTCTGCACCTTCGGCTCGTTCTGGAGCTGACAATCATCAGCGGCTGGGCTCCTGCTCTGCTTTACATTAGCACCTCAGCTCTAGCCTGGACAGGACCATGGCTGTTATCTCAATGATGTTCTAATTCTAGTCAAACAGTTCTGTGTTTGACTCAATAGAGGCAGTGTTAGTCAGGAGAGTCAATATTAGCAGAGCACACAGAGCAGGGCTGGTGGTAGGAGAGAGAGAGAGAGAGTTGTGTGTGTGTGTGTGTGTGTGTGTGTGTGTCTGTGGAGGGTGGGGGGGTTGGACGCTGTGAGGGGAGATTCAGTATGCTCTGCCAGTGAACCTTGACCGCCCAGTGTAGCAATAATAATAAAGATGATAAGAGATAGCAAACTCTTGCTTACTTTTGCCTCAGGAGCTTCCGTGTTTGACAAGAGTGACATTTCTTTTATCGTCAGTCTTTTATGTGAGTGTTATTGTTAGACTCAAAGTTCCTCTGTTCTCAATGGCCTCTCTCGTTTCTCCCTCTCCCGGCCAGTGGCGTAGTGTGTCGTCTAGCCTGCACTTGTTGACAGTTCTGACTAACAGCTCAACTTCTCAGGTAAAGGTTTTACTCCTGAATGGAAGTTTGTCTCACTCTATTCAAGGTCAATGACCCTTCGCAGCAGCTGCCAATATCAACAGCCTGATTATGACATTGTCACTGTGTGCACACAATCAGGGGCACAAATACAACATGAGTTCCTCCATTCACTGAATGGTGTGTGGATGGATAAGCTTAAATAATTGGAAAGGAAAGTCAGGAAGGCCAGTAACCGTTAATTTCCCCACATAAATCATAGCGTGGCAGGAAAAAAAACCCCAAAACATTGGAGTTAAACTTTAATCAGAGCGGGCAGCTGACCATTGTTTCAGCTTTGCCTCATTTGCAGCTATGAAGTAAGAGGAAATTATTAAAACATCAGCTAACGGCACCTTTTGCCTTTTCAAGATCCATGCACCAGTCCAATTTAATCTATAGGACGCTGAAGACAACAAACACACAAATATTGATTTTCTCCATCTGCCAAGCTCAATAATATGACAGAAATAACGAGCGGACCAGTTTATCTTTATTATACTGTGTGCCTGTGGAACATATAGATCATACAAAATATCACATTTACCCCATGTCTGTCCAGCAAGTGCACAAAAATAACCGTGCAGTGTAATTCTTGTCACGTGTTCAGCCAAGTTGTTGCACCGGCTGTAATGGCAGCAAAGTGTCAGCCACGTCCAATTGAGACTGCGGCCTTGTTAGAGGTAATAACTAGTGTAAACAAACACCAGCACTGTATTTTAAGGTCATCACAAACATCAACCACAACCTCCCAGTCAGCACAACACAGTGGCTCTGATGTGGCAGCACACTCCTCCTATTCAAATCTGCTGACATGTGAAAAAGCAACATTAGCTAATGCACTACTTAAAGACCATAATCGCTCTTTCCCCTACTGTTAATGAATGCTAATTAGAAGTCTGGAGCAGTTTCTGGCGTGTGCTGGCTGCTCCTCTAATGTGCCGTATTGTTCCTCTTCTCGCTCCAGCTCAGCACTAATGCTGCTGTGCCAGCTATTAAAGTCAGATAAGCTATCCATCTTTAGCATTGCCAGCCAAAAAGCCACTAATAGCTCAGCCACAAAATTGTGAATTTCCGTGGTTTCTTTTCCTCGTTTGAGTGTTCTCTTGCTGGTAAATGTGTGCAGTATTAAATGGATAAATATTTCTCCTGGGTTGCAGAATCACAGAGTCACAGCAGTCGGCCTTAATGTGCTGAATATAAGCTCATCCCTTTTCTTAGCTCTACTTTCACCCCCGAAACACTTTGTCAGGAAACAGCGGCTTCCACCTGTGAGTGTCTCTTTACTTGGGTTCCTCTAAAAACCTGCAACAGCATGACACTCCACCATAGACACTGTCATGAAAACCCACAGGTAGCATATAGCGCTCCTTCCATGATACATGTGTCTTACTGTTAAAACTAACAGTGGGATAAATTTTAGGAACCCATTTCAAAGAATATAGCTCCTAATAATGTGATACATCCCATGTAACGACTTTGCTGTAATAAGGTTAACAACAGCTACTTTTAACTAGGACTAGGAGATACGACTGTATTTCCCCCACTCTACCTCCTCTGCGCTGGCCGCCTGTTCATTTTGGAATTGATTTTAAGATCTTACTGTTTGAAGGCTCAATGAATTCTTGCCCCAAATTATATCTCTGACCTTTTGACCCCTTATGAACCTAAGTGTAGCTTGAGATCCTCAGGCAGTACACATCTAGGTGTCCCTAAATCCAGGTAACTCTCATCTTTTGAGTCCCTGCTTAAAGTCTCCTTTTATAGAAAAGCATTTTCATAATTGTTGATTATACATTGATGTTGTGGCTTTAATTGGCTTTTAGTTAATTTTTGTGTCCTTTTATTACCTCTTTTATATGTCTTTGTCTCTTTATAGAACTAAATGTATTTTTTGAAAAGTGCCATATAAATAAAGACTTGAATTGCGATATGCTCTTGTTATTTTAATTGCTATTATGTAGTAAAACCAAACCAACCCACCTGATGCCCCCCCAGTCGCAGCCTGTGCAGAGGTGTGACTGAGTATGAACTGGCATTGGGTTGCAGCCTGTCTGCTCAATAAATCGATGACCTTCCACTCCCCTGGTGAGAGAATGACAAGAGAGCCAGTTCATTTCTGTGTCTCTATGACACATTTGACAAAATTGCCCGAGATTGTCACACTTTCACTGCAGCCTGAAATGGACACATTGTGGAGTTTCAAGGACGGGGCCCATAACGTCACACACACATCTGCCTCAACTAATTATGTCTGCAGTCAAAAGAACCTGATTGCAAAAGCTCTCATGAAGAATTTCAATTTTTTTTTCATGAGGAAGTATGGGGGTGAAATCTACTGAGGATTTAGTTAGTTAATGGTGTGTCACCTCTTGTTCCTCAAACCAGTCTCTTGGAGGAAGTAGTTTCTTTCTGCCCCCTGAGCGAAAGCTAACCGTTTCATGTTTTTTCTAAGTCTCCTGATCATATTTTTCAAACCGGCATTTTCCTAACACTCAAATCAATTGTGCAAGACACCTCTGTCTTGGTCTTACCCAACCCTGAAACTAGAGCCACGAAAGTACATAGAAGCACAATGACTCAGGGGGAATTTAACTGCTCACTTATGAAACGCTTCTTTCAGTCTTTTTCACTATTCCGCCCTGAGTGTCCCAGAATAGGCTCACACATGACCGAATGTAAATTTCATAAGCCCAGAATATTCATCTCCATGCAGATGAAACAGCGGTGTCCTAAAGTGAGGAAACCCAGGAAGTGATTAGTTTATAGAGCATGCATGAATTATGGTCTTGTGGTTCTGTAGCCATGCCCTGCTCTTTGGCAGCAGGATGTGGGAAAATGAACTTTTAATGCTGTGTGACTTTATGGCTGTTCATCATGTTGTGTTTGACACGTACAGAGTGAGGTTTACCATTCCCTTTGACAGTCTGGGGTTACACACCCATAGGCTGATGGGTTAACCAGACCCCAGCTGTGCTTGTTTTTGCTCAGGATATGATTCAAGGAGTCAGTTAACTAAAAAACACACAAGCATTCAGCATTGCTCCTATATAATATTTATTCTGAATTTCTTGCAACTACAGAACAGCATTTTTCTATTCTGGCTGAAATTCCATTTACACACAATTCATTTCCATCAGCAGCACAAGGAGTACAACTAATGGTAATGTGTCAGTCACTATTAACTCATTAGGAGGGAACACAAAAACAAGGTCTAAGGGCAAACTATTAGCTTACGAGGTCAACAAAGTTAGCGAGCTTATTAGTTTATTCCTATTTACCAGCTGTATGTAACATATTATTCAGTGACGCTGTAGACCAAAGCAGCAATTATGAACAATTTTTCAGCCTCTTAGTTTCGATTTCATATCCTGATTTTTTTCTCAAGTATGTGCACATGCATTCATAAGTATTACTATGTTGCAGAAAAGACAGAAACTGAATTATGTGTGATTCAATTATTTTTTTATTTTTCTCATGCTGGAATTCATTCAGCCATCAGTCGGTGATGATCTGATATTTATGCTGCTTAAGCTGCTACGAAATCACAAGGTCATGGTAATCCATCTATCTGTCTATTTCTGTTTGTCTATCTATCTATCTATCTATCTATCTATCTATCTATCTATCTATCTATCTATCTCTCTCGTTTCCTCTTTTTCATGTCCCTAAAATGTCTTTCTTTGCCAGTGACAACCAGACATATTTCATGCAAATATAAAGCTTCAGCATGTCATTTACAGCTGTGGTTGGTTCGAGAGGGGCAAGAAGTCAAGAGGACAGACAAGAAAAAAAAAAGAAAAGAAAATGTTGTGCCACATTATTGGAACTAATGTGCTGGTCTGGCTGAAAGTCTGGGGTCACATGCGCCAGAGTTTCTTGACGTCAGCTCCCCGCTTCTGCCTGGCACAGCCTTGGGCTCTGTGACCTTCTGTCACATCCCTCTCTGTCCTTTCATCTCCTCGGACTTGTGATCGTGTCACAGGCCTGTCTTATCGCTACAAACAACCAGAAAGAAACATTGCATTTCTCCAGTAAATTTTAAATGCTTATACTTGTTACATATTAACTGTCAGTTTGATTGACAGCAAGCGACACCTATAAGCCATCTGAACTAGACTTACTGTCTTCTCCCCACCACCAGAGGAGGGTGCCGTAAGAGCCTATTAACCTTTCTTGACTTTTCTGCTTTAATTGCTGCCTTGTGCAAGCCTGAGAGGTGTTACCCAAAAGCTGCTACAATTTTTCCTTAATGCAAATGCAACATCGAAATCCTCTACAGTAATCTGGATCCCTCTCTGAGTCCTCCTCCTGACCCCAACCTGTCACCCTGTAGCTGCGGGGCGATGGCTCTACAGAGGAGCATCACTCTGATGCAACAGCACCTAAATCACAAACCTGACAACCTGCAGGTCAAATACCACAGAATACATGACGAACTGCTCACTCATTCACACCTCTTAAAGAAACAGTATCTACAGTCACCTGCAATTGGTTTATCAGCGCTAGGTGCAGCATGCCTAAAGGGCAGGGTGGTAATAGTGTGTGGATTGAGTGGTGGCTGAGTCGTTAGTTGTACGTCATGCAGCTCTTTCCTCTATCCCAGATGTAAATCAGCGGAGGTGGTGACTCACCCGCTCCATCAGATATCTCTTTCTACAGCCTCCACTGCAGCAGCACAGCCTGTAACAAACAAGTTAACGCGCTGTGGAATGTGACCCACACTAAGGCAGAGGGAGAACAGGTCTTAATGAACCTCAAACAGCCCGAGGACTCAGGGGCGCCAGCACCTCATATAACAGTCGCTATTATTATTATTATTATTATCATTCCTTCTTTTGCTCTATCATTTCTCAGATAGTCTGGCTGTTGCCAAAACAACAGCTTGTTATCCCAGCAGTGATCAGCTTGTGCTAGCAGAAGGCTTGCACACTGAATTCTCACAACAGGCTTATGTTTGGGTGAGGTGCTGCAGGTGTGAGCCCTCCCCGCCAGACTGAAGAGGGACGTAATGGCTGCCCTGTGAATAAGGGTAGGAAAGCACAGCCACACCCTTGAGTCTATACCATGGGAACTGCCCATCAAGATTCCAGTGGTAATGACTGGCTGTGAACCAGAGGTCAGAAAAATGTCATTCTCCGACAAACTCAACCCGTCTACTTTTACCTTTCAGAGTAAAACACAATTCTCAAGTGGCAGACACCGCTGTTCTTTGATACTCCCCCTGACAAGGATAATTCAGGACCTTGTTACATCTGTTTATGACTTAATTGCTACCTGTCACAGGACAGGAATCTGTCCTCATTTACAAGGTCCATAATAGCCAAGGGCGTCATTCTTCATTGTGGTGTAACTCATCCAACTGAAAGGGTTGATAAGTGATCTGACTGATGAAAGATAAGTGGGAAACCATGTGAGTCAATAGAACCACATATAGTAGCAATCGCTTGTGGTAAAATTCCTCGCTGTGTTGCTCTGGGTGGGGCCGTACAGTCCTGATTTGCCTGGAGTGCAATGCGAAGCAGAGGTTTGACAGGCTTCACTCAGCTGGAGGTGAGGGAGGCTGACAGGAGGCGTCCGATGGTATTCTGTGTCGCCTTGCCTGCCAGGCAGGTGGGAGGCCGGGTCACGTTCCCGTTGTCAGTCCCTCCCACCCTGAATCGCTCCTCTGTTCAACCGCAGAGTGACGGCGAGGGCGGAGAGCTCATCCCGGCATTTCAGAGGTGAGTGATTTATAAGGCAGCTGTTCCCCAGTGTGCTGTTCAGAGTGTCCGTGCCCCATGTTTAACAGCTGACAAACACATGCTTTTTCTGTCACGGCTGCATTTATGGCCTCACACACAATTCTATTAGTGCAACCTCTACCATACAAGGATATAAAGAACTTTTTATGATGCAGTTATCTCAATCAATCAAGCCGTGCTGCTACTTTAGCAACGCACACAAGCATGTTGACACAAGCGCCACTGGCTTGAAAAGAATACCTTTCCAGCATCTACTGAACTATTGTCAAGGACAAAAGTTTTATTACTTGTGTCAATATTGTTTACACTGAATAATCACATAAAGCTTTGTCTCATACGATGTGCGAGCTCCTGAAAGTGAGAGGCGGCTTAGAAGTAATTTCTAGTGTTGTTTGATATTTGAGACCTCTCCATTAACCCACAGCAGCACACTGGGAGAGCGTAACCTTATTTCACGCTGGCTCTCAAATAGTGCCGAGAATTTGTGAGGCAGTTAGTGGCCGTCATTAATAACCGCCTAGGCTGGGCTGACAGCTGCTGATTGGAATGAAGAGCTGCACTACAGCAGACAGCTACAAATTTCCCTGACAGCCAGGTCTCCATTACTGGGCGTCAGCTGCCAAAACAGCAGTAATCAGAGAAGGGGAGAGGAGAGAAAACATGCTTCCTCGCCACAGACACCTTCCCTTTCCCTGTACTATTAGAAAACATAAACACATACGCCTATGACTTACTCCATCTATCTCTGCACCAGATATACATCCAGTGCTAAAAATCTGATGGGCTCATCTTTTTGCAGGTGACATTATTGAGGCGGTAATGCAGCTGCACCTGCAGAAGTGAGAAGTGTCCCGGGCCGGTGCAGCATATTTCTGTGGGACGAATTAAAGTGAAAGTCTGTGACTCTGGACAGTTTGATCCCAGTAATGACAGAGGGCTTTGGTATGGGTCAGCCTGTCAGCGCCCAGCTTCCACTGATCCCTACTGCTCCCCGCTGCATGGTATGCACACGGGTCACACACACACACACACACAGCTTGGAATATTTCTCCGGGTGGAAAGTGCCCCACTGTCCACCAGCCTGCCATAAAGCAGTATATACTGACATACAACACAATTCATACTATTCTGACAAGATCAAGGCCACATAGCTTACAGCAACCCAAGGCCAGAATTACCATTGATGACTTATAAAATACACAATGCAAAATCCACATCAATATAATAAAAGTGCATGCACATACACACAAACACATGTGCATAAAGACTGAATTGCTTTCACAGGAGGTGACAGCATACCAAGAATGGGAGGCTTCATTTTATAGCTGCCTCATCCCTGTCAGCTTTACTCCTGACAGCAATAAAACAATCCATAATAAAAGGCACTATCTCCAAGCAGCACCGGGACTGCAGCTATAGATAATCCACTTGGATCACACAGCTCGCGCCGCTTTTGCATTTCTGGCCCTAGAATCCACTCTGCAGGTTTATTTCAGTGTTCAACCGGTTTTAAACAACATGGAAAGCGGAGAGCAATGATTTAGCTCTTGGATCAACATGAACAAAGCAATATCATGACCTTAGCCACAAGTGGGAGAGCAAGCTGATTAATTAGCACCTACTACATTATCTAAACAAAACCTTTGGAGACAAGACTTAATTAACCACCAGATAAAAGTTAATAAGGGAGGGCTTATAAAACCTGTAGGACAGAAAGTAAAAAAAATATTTGCATTTCTGACCTAAGGTTTCATCATGAAAACTGTAATCGTTACAGAGTCACTTTGTATTATAAGACCAGAAAACACTGTTGTGTGAAATTGCTGGCAACTGCTGCAGTGTGTCATAAAGTAAGCTCATCTGTGATATCTATTAATATCCATTTCTATACAGTCATGTAGCAAAGCTTGGCGGCTACAAGCAATGGAAAAAAATACACCATTCACAGGGCATAACTCTTAACATTGTCCACGTGTTTCGCTGAATACTCCCGCTGTCTCTAAATCATTCATGGCAATTTATGTGCTTACTTGTAAATCCACAGTCAAGGTTATTTGGAAGCATAGCAGAAATAGCCATGTGCCATTATAGTGAGTACAATTCACACAATATTTATGACACAGGATGTCCCATCTGGAGCCGCTTCCTGTCTGCTGGCCCCTGAGGATCGGCTGCCTGGAGCTAGTAGCACTTCTCTGGGACATCTGCTCTTCTCCTCTGGGTGTAATGCAATACAATCCCGCAGCATAACAGTTTCAGCCCAGACACCACAGTTTGTCTCCTCTCACACTCTAGCAGACATGTTGATATGATATTCAAGATATTCAACCAGTGCACAGTGGCAGAATGGGCAGGTGTTGTTACACTATACTGTACTACCTCTAAAAGGCTCTCGCTGGGCCGCTGCGGTTACACATCGGGGACAGTGGATTATTTGTGTGAATGTGTATGTGCATGTAGTGTGAATAATACTGAGTAAAATTTCGGTGTATTTCTCACCTTATGATAACCTTATTTATAAATCCTGTTTCACTTGTTTTGGGTGGAAAAGGGACATGGCAGCCTCGGTATCAGATGATGAGGGTAGGTGGGACCTGGGGGAGAAGACTCTAACAAGGCAACAGCCCTGATTTAACACAGCGTGAAACTGCTGTTAGTCATAGATCGCCATGACAGCAGCTCTCATTATCACTACCTGGATATGCATGGCATGGTTGTCAGAGCGAGGCAGGCACAGGGTACGGCCACACATGATCGCCACAAATCAGCCGAGAAATGGGATGTCTGATCACTTTCACCAAATCTGATAGAGGCAGAGAAATTCTCCAGTAAGGGGTCGGCTTTATGGATATTACAAATGGAAATGCAGACATCTTTTCATCTTGTAAATGGAGAGACAGAAATGCCTGTTTGAATTTATTTATTTCTTTTTTAGTTGTACTCATTCCAATGAGAATAAAAGTACGGGACACAAGATGGACAGCGGTCTCAGGTTCGCCGTATTCCAGCCATTCAAATCAGGCCGACCTCTCGTCCCCGTGTCCTTCTGTCAAGTGTTGTTGCATTGCCAGCTTGCCTCTCCCCCCACTGCTCTGTCTGCTCAGGGCTCCAGGACTGCAGGTGCACAGCCTGTCTGCCCACTACAGGTGGGCCCAAGAGAGAGCTCACATCTCACCCTCCTCTTGGCTCATTAAAACCTTCAGCTGTTCCTCTCCCTCCTCCCCCTCCTCTCGCTCCCTCAGCCTCATACGGCTGCTCACACCACACTGATCACACCAATCAAGCTTTGATTTACTGTATTTACACCATCCTCCTGTCCCCGTTGTGGCTACAGGGAATCTGAGGAATGGTTCCCCCCTTCGCCCCCCCCC